>JAOUQW010000042.1:19202771-19214312 GCA_028565825.1 Olivaichthys viedmensis | reverse complement strand
GTGGATGGGCTACAAAGGGAGGCCCTACCCAGTATTAGTATAGTATTCCTAATAAAGTGCTCGGTGAGTGTATATTTTCATATATTCATTGTTGCATATTTATGAATAATGCCAATAGTTTTGGAATTGACTGTATATAATATTTATCAGACTTCCTTGAACACAACATATTTTAAAATGATCCAGACTCATTATTTAGTAATCTCTACTTGGGGGATATGTGCCAACAACAGAATCTCTCAGGCTAGTGAACTTGTTAAATTGCAGTTGAAGTGGATCACCATCATAGAAATGTGTAGATTATGATTACATGCAAAGCTGTCTTGCGGTGACAAAATGAGATGAGAATCTCTCTGGGAGGCATGAAGTCAATATGTAAGCATCCACTCCCAGATTATTCACTTCCCCCTGATTTTAAAGAGTTTAGACTATCTCTCGAGATTAATCTCTGCATAGTAATATCATCAGGATTTACTCCTACAGAGTTATATTTGATTAATTTTACCTCTGTGGGAATTCCACACTAATGATTTTACGATGCCTACAGTGTCTGCAGGTGGAACAACAGACAATTATTGCTTTCTGGTGTGCTCCCACGAATTTCATATATTAACATTTCTTTATGATTGAATATATGCTTTGAGAAATTACATAAATGTGCTCTGTATTGTGTATCCCATCAGCAGCAGTTTAGTCTGAATGCTAGTGACTGGGTTCTCGAGGTTTTCGGCTAAGCTGAGGGCAAAAAATAATGACTCATTGATGTGAGACCGCTATTTGCTCTGTAATGGTTAGGCAGATGAAATTGTTTAGAAGGAGAGAATAGTGTAAGTCATTTGCCTGCTGTATTAATTAATCATTTGTGTCGAGTTAAGGCTGCAGTGTGTGTGTGTGTGGGGGGGGGGGTGTCTGTGGAAATGCATGCTCAGCTCTGTGGGAGTCTGATTGCGGCTCATCGCTGAATGCCTTCGTTTATTGGGATGATTGGGTGCTGTGCAGAGTCCTGTGTGACTTTCTGCAATAATCAGAGAATGAGTTCCGTATTTATGCACACACTCGCTCTGTGAGACTGCCAGCACACTGGAACGACAGAGAAAACGTTGTGTTGAATGTCACACGTGGCCTGACTTTAATGGTGTACGCTATAACTCAGCGACGACTAACCATCCACATCGTTCCAGAAGGTCACTTGGTGTGTGACTATGAAGGAACATAGGGTGTCCCACCAGGGCCTAATGAAAGAGCTGATGTGTGTAGACTTCATTGTTTCATGGGCCACAGACAAGAGAGTAGGATTAATAAGTAATCTAATACTTGGACACATGTCTCTTACTGTGACCATCATTCCAGTATCTGTTTTCAACAAAATGGCATTAGGAGTGCATATTCAGTGCCACTGTAGGTGATAAAAAATACAATCGCTCTGCTGATCACCTACATTTGTGTGTGTTTACTTCGTTTATTTCTTGTCAATCGGAGGTCATGCGGATAGCTAAAGAAGGTTATTGTTTGATTGAAATATTCATCAATAGGAAAGCTTAGTGAATTATTATTGACTTGTTAGAAGGTGTTTATTGCATTAGCTTACAGCCACCCACATTACACTTAGATGCCAGAGGTGCCATTAACTCCTTTAATGTGGATCTTGCTCTTTCTGTTTCTTTAAGACCCCCTCCTTTGTCACAAATGTGTTATTGTTTCTAAATATTTACAGTGCGCCCAACCCCCTAAAGAGATCAAACTCAAACAGCGAAATCACACCAATTTCCAAACGTGAGAGAGGCTATTTTCTGCCTTTGAAGCATTTTCCAGCCTCCGAGTACACGCTGTCCTGTTAAGCTTGGCCCCAAAAATACATTGCTGGCAGTGTTCTGGCAGCACTAGAGCATATGCAGCTCCACTGGCCTGCTGTGCCCACCTGCAGAGCTGCCGGCATTCGCATCATTGTCTTAAATGCGAAGTTGGCATGCTCGACAGGCAGCCGCCGTGCAATCCCCATTCTTTCTCATCCGTAAACATGAACCCCACACTCCTGTGTAAGGGACAAAAAAAGAACCCAGCAGCACCTCTTTCTGGCTCAGCGCGGAGGTGACTTTACTCCCACACAAAGGTCAGAGACTGATTCAGTCTCCTCTGTGTGGTCGCTTATCTCAGCAGGGATTAAAGAAAATAGCCTGTTTGATTAGTGGAAGCTAAACATGCTCTTTATCCTACGAGCGCATGGACATAGTAGTTGATACAAATAATTCACAATGACACCTACATACATTGCACAGTACAGTCAAAAGATTAGGCAATCAATTCAAATAAATGTTAGAGCTGCCTCTTGACATACCATATTTATATGTAAAGGAATATTAAATGTAAGGATTAATTGATTATAAAAAGCCATTCTTAGCTAATATACAACCAAACTAATTTCCTTCCAAAGACCATTCCACTGACTGAGTGACCTCCTGTTGCCTGCATTCTGCTTTAATCCTATTGCAGGTAGGATCACACCAGTCTATATGGTGTGAATATCAGCACAGACAAACAGGAGCTTACAATGTAAAAGATAAAGAGACATAACTTACTAACTCTTGAAGCACTTGCAGCTCTCTGATGATACTACTCTGTCACTTTGGGTTTTAGAATCGGCACTCAAATACCAGATTCCAACTACACATAAAGAATGCTTATACATGCAACCCAACCCCTGACTGGTGTTACTTAAATTGAAGAGAATCATAAAGGGAACTGAAACAGTTCAGAAGTCCAAATCCTCTAATGCAGAAAGAAATCCCAGCTCTGTTACTGGGAAAAGGCAAGAAGAATGGATGTTTTGCCATCATCATAAGCATAATTTGTTATGTTTTACAGGGATAAATGCAGAAATCAGTGAAAGGGAATAAAATTATTATGCTGAATTATAAAAGTCTAATTCAAAAGCATTCCCTGCAAGACTGGATAATCTTTAGCTTCTCCGTAAGGAGAGCTGAGTATGGAGTGCATTGTTCGGAAAAAGATTGACAAGGGGAAACCGAGAGAAGAGATCAAAGACTCCGGCTGATGAGGCAGAAGCAGCCTTTGTGGGTGAAGACATCTGTAGCAGGAAAGTGTCTTTTGTCTAGACAGGCAAACTGTTGCCTAAGCACATTGTCACAAGGACATCAAGATTCAAATAGATTAGGTCACAAATGCCGAGGTGATCCTGAGATTCTGTAGGCTAACTCATTTAGCTCACAAGATGTGATAGAAATGTACAGTACATTCTTTACACATAATCAATAAATGATTTTTCTTATCTTTAAGGACTGTAGATTGATGGACATGGTGTAAATCAAGGTCTTCATTTTCACACTGACAGAGTAGCCCAAGTGCAAAAGGCACTGACTCTTGTGATGTTGCTGAAAGCCCCATTTCCAGCAGATGATAAGCCATGCCTCACTTAACTCTCACTTATTTCTCAGGTATCTTGGCTTCCTCAAAGAGTTATTTTTTTTTTATCATGGCAACAAAAGAACATGAAAATCCTGCCTGCTGGAAACAAAGCATCACTGTTTCTTTCCATAAAGAGAAACAAGTCCAGCATAGCAACACTTTTGGTTTGATGCCTTGCCAAAAGCTACATGCCTTATCTCAGTCAAAGTGAAGAAGTGCAAGGATCTCTTCCTGACAAGAGTGTTGAAGATAAAATTATCATATTTCACACTTGTGTCTCTCACAATCTGGAAAGCAGAGAGCAGGTGGTTTTCTCTCAGGGGAATCGATGCCTGACGTTCAACACTAGATCACGAGGCCTCATCTATCAAACTCCTCCTTGCCTGGAGATAAATGTTACAAGTGCACAATTGCAGTCAGGTTTTATGAGTCTTGCCTAAATCAAGTCATTATAATGTGTTGGCAGACTCTTAAGAAATCAAATGGGTTCACTGAAGCGCATGGAGACAAAAAACGCTACTTGTTTGATTATCCTGAGTTTACATCAACAGTGAACCCTGCTAGAGTTTCTATCGCTCAAAACACACAGGCAGGGTAGACTGTTGTAATTTGTATCAAGAAAAGGTCACATAAACAATTCTGTCATCAACCTTGTGGGCATAATTTTAATACTAACAATGACTACCTGGCAAATTACTCTGTAATCTTCTAGAACGGACCAAGTCATGTATATTCATCTGTTTGTCTTTAGAATACACAGCATGCTCAGTTCATTTTGGTTAGAGGTCTGTTAGGCAGGACTTACAGAGTTCATCACTTTTGGTAGTTACACGAGCTTTTCAGCAGGTCTCCATCAACTGAAATTTGTCAATGGTAGTCCCCTGTTATCCCACAAAGACTAATTTACAACACATGTGTTTTATGAAAGTGACACCTTTCTTTATTGTGTCCATTAAACTGTCTTTTAAGCACATACTTGGTCTCTCTTTTTCTCATAATGTGTGATTCTCTCTTTGGTGAGAAGATTTAACGATGCAGTTTATTTATAGCAAATCTACCCCGAGTCTGTTATTATTTCATGCATGGGCTTATAAAGATGATGGCTTTGGCGATTAGTGCTACTCAAGGCGCGTTCTTCACAAGTGTGGCACGTATCGGCATCAAAAATCTCTAGAGCTGCATTAACACCTACAATGTTGAATTAACTCTTGCAGTGTGTCAATCTGGACTCATAGAAACACTGTAGGTGTTAATTCAACACTAGGAACAATTAGGCAGCTTGTTGAATAAATGTGAAGCCTTCCTATTTATAGAGGCTATTCATTCATTCAGCTGTTCATTTCAAGCTCAGTTGCTCCGTTACAGCTAGGAGAACTCTTTAGTTAGCAACTTAACCCCTAAAACCTATTTAGTTATTCACCTTACAGCATAATATTCAGTAACTTCAATGAATTATTCAGTAACAACCGTGAAACTAATAAGGATGAGAAGTGAGAATGCAAGTCTGGACTCACCATACAGGGAGTTTAAGGGGTTAAGATACAGCACATGCACAAAGTTTATTATAAACCTATTATGCACTTGATTGAAGGGTAACCATCATTCGTCTGACATAAAGGATTACAGCAGAACCCACTGAGGCTTCTGTCAACACCACCACTGAGATTAATAGGCCTTTGTCATTAGTGATATCCAAAATATTGAGAGGTACTTTTGTGTGTCATAAGCATAGTCCTGTAATTTGTCTATGGTTTAGAAGTTTGACAGGCAGAACGAAATCTTATCTAAATAGACACAGGCAACACAAAGAGATTGCCTTCTGAGGAAATAGAATTTTTCACAGAATTTTTCACCTACTCTTCAGCTCTGCTTGACAACTGATATCCATCACTTGTGCATCAGTGCAGCGTAGACCAAAATCGTGGCAATTACTGCTCAGACCAATGCACAAAATAATTATGGAGAAATGTGTTATTCCCTGACATCATTTTACTTCATTCCCTTATTAAGAATCATCCATCACTAGGAGTCAGGTCTGGCTGCTCTTCCCCCAACACACACAAAGGTCCCGCACACACACCGGTAACAGCAGTCAGCACTGTTCCAAAGGAAATGGTGCAGCACAATGAATCAGAAGGGAATGTTTCAGCAACAGGCTAGAGGCGTCTAGGAGAGTGGAGTTCGAGAGGATTAATTAGCTGGATTTGTATGACAATGGGCCTGTGACATCTGGTCTAGTTATGGCAGTAAGTGTTAATAAGGTGCAGTTCATCAGGCACGGAGTGCAGAATTTATCTGTGACAGCGAAGACAAAAACATCCCATAGTCCGGCTGTGCTGATTGTATGTCTTAGGAAAGAGTGTGAGACCTGGGTTTAATGCTTTCCTCATGATGTATGGCAGCATGTTCCACACAATGGGGAGACTGTCTTACAATTTCATGTGGTTTACACATATAGAATGCACTGCAGACGGACTGTCAGTATATATACAGTGAATTTTCTGTTGAGATTTGTCCAGACTGCAGTGTAGCTCATCTCTGACAATATGTTTGGGTTCGCATCTTGACACTCTAAAAGCCTTGTAAGTTTTTTACTTACTCTCTGGCTAAATAGTGCTGTTTTGATATAAAGGTGTTGTTTACTTCACTTATCGATATATCTAAGTCTCGCTCAGCATGAGAAAGAGAAGTTTGTTTATTCGCAAGAGAAGCTTGACCTTGGCGTGGAGGAAAGTGCTTTCAGGAAGTAACACTAATCACCAAAGCTCTCTTCAGACAAGCACATTCACATATTAATAATGCACTTGCAGGTAAGTGCTATAAATATACCACACTGCAAACTGGCATGGTTATGAATTTAATGTTTTTGCAAAGTTTTTCAGCAAAACAGTACATAATAAACTTAAGAGATCTGGTGGACAGCAGCTTGGAAAAACAGTGAAGTGTGCTGTTTTTCAGTTCAGTTTTAAACATTTTGCTTGTTAACAATACAATTATAAAGATCTTGTACAGATATTTAATAACAGGTAGAATCCATCTAACCTCAGCTTTCAAGTAACATTATTTCCTGGGCAAATAGCAGCACTGCAGTGGAGTCAGGGGACGGGGAGCTGCTTTCTATACAAATCAGTAATTTCAAAGGAAGCAAATATTTGCTGGAATGCAACAAGGTGGTATTTATTGCCTTCTCATGTGGCCCATGTAACCAATCCAGTCACCACTCAATTTCACACTGAAATTGCATCGTAAAAAGACATTATTGTGGAACTCAGGACAACTGCACAACCAGAAGTGAAACCAAAATGCTAACTTATAATGGAAATTGTAAAATTAAGCATGACTACAGAAGAGACATTTTAAATTAGCATTTAAAAATAACAATTTAGAAAACAAATTGATTATTCACAATTGTGAGTGCCCAATTGTATGAACATAGCACATTAGAAAGAGAATTGACTAAGATGTACAGATAGGGTAAGGGTTTAATGCAAAAAACAGTCTTGTTTACAGAAACCCTCAGTGACAAGAGATGACACTGATTGGTCAGTTTCTCTTTATATGCTCACCAGACAGTAATGATCAGGACGTTTCAGTGTAGTTTGTTAAATGTGAGCTTTCTTAGTTCATAGCCAATTATATGTAGCCTAAACACATGGACAGTATATACACATAACAAGGAGCCAAATCAGTATGAGTGGAAAATCAGTAAAGGTCTAAAGGTAAATATCTGTGGCTGTTGGATACGTATCAGGCTACAGTAGCTGTAGAGCTGTAATTGTAATGAGCTGGTCTGATCAGTAGTGAAATGTGTGGCTTTGATTTCTATGTCTAGGTTTTTTTTTTCTTCTTGTGTTTGTTTTTATGATCCACCCTCAAAGCTAGTTATTAAGATGTTTCCCGCTGTCTCCTGTCTGGGAGTGTAATTACACAAGTTGCATTTACATACTGTTTAGCTTTTGTAGCTCTTGCACAGTTTCCCAAAGACATAGAGGACAGTCGTTATGATCTTTGCGATTGTTCTTTGAAGGTCTCCTTGGTTGAGTAAACATGTCATTTTCCCATCCTTCAAAGAACAAAACAGTGAAAATCACCACAAATCAAGATGAAACCAGAGTAAGAGGCCAGAGAGGAGACAGTGCATCCTTGATTATAATTCATAGTGATGATCGCTTGTTTTGTGGAGCTGGAGCAGTTTATTACAGCATCCAGGTAGTGTGTTCTAAGAGTGACATTGTAAAGACTGCAAAGTTGACTCACTCAAACAGTCCTGGTGCCAGTTTTCAGAAACAACAGGCTGAAAGTGACACCAGGGTGGACTTTGGAGGGACACTGGGATATTGCAAACAAGAAAAAACCGCCCTGCTCTGAAAATGCCAGCCCTGTGCCAATGTGATGGGCCCACAGCATGGCAACAATACCAAGGTGAGGCAGCATTGGCGTAGCGCAGGTGCCAATGTGCAGGAGGAAGAGCAGAGAAGTGAGTCAACAGCTCCCGGCTGCCTGGCAGAGGTGTGCGGGGCAGTGAGGGCGAGGTCAGCCAGCATGGACGGCTCTGACAGCAGGCATTGCCAGCTTGGCATCTCAGGGGCTCTGCACTCGCTGCCAACAGTCCCCATTGAGGTATAGTTCGACTGCTTTCCTCTGGGGGCGAGAGAGAATGAGAGAGACAGGGAAGGAGAGAAAGAGGAATGAAGAAGTAGCACGAGAGAGAATTGGAAGGAGTGGAGAGAGAGAGAGAGAGAGAGAGAGAGAGAGAAAGAGGGAGGAAGGAGGGAGAGAGAGAGCGGGGGAGGACAGGAAGAGAATTGAGGCCAACTCTACTGCCCCAGAGTTTACTACCACAGGCGTTGGAAAAGGGGAAAGGCAAAGAACAAACAAGAGCAGAGCACTGACATTTAGCTGGACTCAATCTGTCGTGTATTCAGACTGATAATGCACTGACTCGCTATCTGAATGCTCAGCTCCATGACATCAGCACACTAGAGTACAAGCCTGAGAGAACAGGCTCTGCATGACACTTCTCAGCATAAACTTTGTTCATATTTACCAGTTAACTGAGACTAGACCAGATCTACATATTGGAATAATAAATTCCAATAAGGCATTGGTTTGATCTAGTGAATCAAAAGGTAAGAAGACCATAAAACTGTATAATGTTACCAAGGCTTAATTGCAGTTGTGCAGGCATACAGTCAAGCCGGAAAGTCTGCACACCCCTTTCACCTTCTCCACGTTTCATTACATTACAGACTTATTCTACAGTAGATTTAGTTAATTTTTTGCCTCAAACATCTGCACACAATAGCCAATAATGACGAAGTATGGTAACATTGAGCGCCTAATATAGTATCAGAATATACAGAGATTTGCTTGTGTTTAAAGATAGTTGCAGTGCTATTTCCACTCAGACGTTTTCCCATTTTGAAACAGAGAAATTGCTTGCCTTTTCCACTGAAACAAGTGAACACTCAAGATAACAGTTAGGCTATATTAATGGCCATGACACCAAGCCAGTACTTAATTACTTTGCTTACAAACTCTCCAAACGGTATATGAAAATGGCTTACAATCCACCCACTCGAGCGCCGTCTCGATAGAATGATGCATACAGCATACCCTATAGAAATGCGCTACAAATTCTCAGGGGTTTCAGTAAGTGGCCAATTGAGCGGTTTTGTGAGATTTTGTAACTAATAGTTGAAATAATAGGCAATTTCCATTTTATCAGGCAACTGCGCAGTCTCCATCATGAATTGCTTGTCATGTAAGGCTTCACCGTGCACCCTTTCCTCTATGCCTTAGGTAATCCATCCTGGAGTTTCAGTTTGTATCTTGCATCAGAGGTGTAGTAGAAGTACAGTGTATTGTAAGCCCTGGGGAGAGTGAGGGAGGTAGGAGACAGTGATTACCTGACATAAAACCTTTAAGAAAGTTCAGTGCAGAGCCTAAGGAACTGGACCTCAGCCAGCTAAACTGTACTTTCATCCATCTAGCTGGGCCACTCTACCGCTCCTGCTGTCTTCCTCTGCCTCTGTGTCCCCTCTCCTCCCCTCCCCCATCACTGTCCTCCCTCACGCTATCCTACTTTCTCCTGTAAGCCTATTCAGCAGACCCTTTTTGTTCATCAGGGCTATTCTGTGTGTTTTACACCGCTTTATTAAACTCAGAGGAGTTCAGGCTTTACACTCAGTTCTCTGTCAGGTTTTTCCCTGTCCTGGCGCTCTCTGTGAAACATGGCAAGAGCGCCTGGGTTCGTTCCTAATTAGTTTCACAGCCAAAACCGTTGATTCTCGTTTCTCCTCAAAAATTTACCTTAATAAACAAATGAGCCAGCATGTGTGCTCTTTCTCCCTCTTTTTTCCCTCTCTGTCTCTCGCAAGGGGAAAAAAGTTGCCTCAGCATTTTGTGCGTAATTGTGGTGATTAGCTTAGCCTAGTTACACATCAGCAGAAAAGAGAGATGTTGCCAGATCTGTGGAAAATCCCAAACACTTGGCGGCTTAAAGTTGGCAAAGAGCAAAGGTGTTCAGAAGAAATTCCAGTCATCATTTGGGACCACCACAGTTAAACGCAACATCAGCCCTTCAAAGAACTTAACATGAATCCTCCCATGGAGAAGATCGGAAGTCAGCCACATGTTCTTATACATCGCTGACAACGAGAACTTAATGAACCAGTGGAAAGGAAAATAATTCAGTCGCTTATTGCCAACCGGTTGAAGGCAAGCACTATAAACTGTTTAGTTTGATGAGGAGTTTCGCCATAGCTTATGCTGACCTGACATTCTCTGGTGCTAATGGATTTCTAGAGGTTCTTAATTGCAATGCCAAATTTCCTTTTCAGTTATTTAGCCTATTTTGCAGTTCTGTTCATTTTCTTTCTTTCAAAGCTCCTTTTTAAGGCAGGATGCTTTTAACTATGCAGTAAATTTGGAAATGTTGAAAATATGATAACATATGTCTATAGTTACTTCAAAACTCTGTCCAGTCTTATGTAAATGGATTATATCTTAGATTTTGCTTAATATTACTACAGTTTTTTCAAGTTTAAAAGTTGGGTGTTATCTTTTCATTATATTGCTGAATCAATATATTTAGGTTATTATGATTTATTGAATCTGTCTCATGGCATGCAGTTTCTGTGTGTGGTCTTTCTGACATTTGGATGATGCATTTAGTTTTTTCTTTTATTACACTACTATGCGACTAAATTTTTTACTTTGGTGTATTGGTGATTATTCATCTTTCCCTTGAAAAGCTGTACTAGCTGAAAGCAGGATGGAGGTGGCAATAATTGAGTGTGCATTATCTTTTGCATCCCGTGCCGAGCCTGGCACAGCAGACGGCAGTTTGCCCAGTGCTTTGCCGCCCAGATCTGTGCCCTGCTTTGTGCTCACTGACATTTCAGTTTGGGACTAAGGAGGACAGAAAGGACTGGCCGAGCCAGCAGTACTCTTGTTATCCCATATTCTTTCTGCTTTCTTCTTTCTATATTTTTCTCTCTCTAGCCTGGACAACTAGGTTTCTCATCTTTGCTTTCTTTCTCTATCTATAAGGTGTGTCTTAGTTGTTCCACAAGTGGCCCCAGGCTCCCACATATGCTGCTTCTCCTCAGCTGTTGTAACAAATTAATGTACTTGTCACCAAAGATTACGCCATCAAACGGCTGTTTCTTTAGCAGCAGGACCATGACGCAGCAGCAAGAGGAGAAACTGCAGAAATGCCGACTCTTTTAGCCATCAATAGGACATGTGAGCTCCAGAGCAGACAACTACAATAAGTTTGGAACTAAGTTTGAGAGGAATACTTATAGAGTAATACCAGGCTGGAGACATGTAGATCAAACTTCTAAAACAGCCAGGCTGCTTTTAGTATAAATTCATTGTGTCGCATTCAGTTTAATCACTTGCAGCCAAGATGCAAACCTGTGACTATAATAATAATGTAACCTTTATTGTCACATATACAAGTACAGTACAGTGAAATTGATTCTTCGCATATCCCAGCCTGTTGGTAAGCTGGGGTCAGAACACAGGGTCAGCTATGATACAGCGCCCCTGGAGCAGGGAGGGCTAAGGGCCTTGCTCAAGGGCCCAACAGTGGCAGCTTGGCAGAGCTGA
>JAOUQW010000042.1:19162061-19183249 GCA_028565825.1 Olivaichthys viedmensis | reverse complement strand
AGGGGCGCTGTATCATGGCTGACCCTGTGCTCTGACCCCAGCTTACCAACATGCTGGGATATGTGAAGAATCAATTTTACTGTACTTGTATATGTGTATGTGACAATAAAGGAGCGTTCTATTATAGATGTAGATGTTTTGAGAGCAGATGGGTGTGACTGTATAATCAAACACCCTTGTGTCTCGTTAATCACGAGTAAACACGTTAATTAAGTTGTAAGAAATGAGGTGTTCAGAGCACTCAGTTTAGTGCCCTATGCTGTTTGAGATAAAGCACAGTAGGTTGATGTGTGCTGTCCGATACACTGATCATCCCTATTAGATTTCTTTATTACGACCAGGGAAAACTGTGGCATGCAAATGTATCCATTTTTCTACTGGGTGTGATAATGTGCTGTCCACACTGCAGAACACTTTTGGCTGCTTGTTTAAATTGACTGCCTCACTTCCTTTCTTGTCCCAGTTGCCACAGGTTGCAAGAGTCGATGCTGAGTTCTGCAAGCGGTTTCAAAAATTACAGAGGCATTCTGAACTGGTGTGTTGTCATGTTGGTGAGTCTGTTTCATATGAGTACGCACTCACACACAGCACTCACACACACGTACACATCAGAATGAAAAAATAAAGATCTGTTTATCTGCGCCAACTTATCTCCTCTATCCTGTTGTAAGAGTGTCAATACACATACAGTAATGAGTGTTGCTTCATTCTTATACATGAGTCACTGAGTCCCTTGTTAAAGTGAGTTAATAATCCTGGAACACAGCCCAAGCCACGTTGTGCTGTTGTACTTTAAATGAAATAGGACTATTGCCACATAAATTGCGCAGGTCTGCCTCGGTTCAGTATTGTCGTATGTCGCAAGTTGGAAGAGCCTGTTTTTCGAGATCTACCATCCTGCAGAGTTTAGTTTCAACATAGCTGGCTCGTATAGTCAGACGATACTGAAGGTCTAGATTAAGTGAATCAGGTGTGTTGGGCTAGGATCAGAAAGAATGGGTGTATCCCAAATGCTTGTGTTTGATAGTGAAGTTCCTATTAGAATTACAATCTGATTTAAAGAATAAATTATACGAATTTGAACTGCAGCTGGATTTTGTTCGATTTATATGAATGAAGCCTTTAGAAAAGGTATGAACTAACAAGTAATGGTTGAGACAGCGTTTCAGACAACGTCAATCTATATGTGTATATGTAGCTATAAGTTGCAGATAAACTGGCTCACTTTATGCTTCATCTTAAATTTGGGAACCAGTTCTCTGCATGCATCCATTTCTCAGTGTTAAAACGGACATATGCTTCCAATGCATTATGAGAATACACACAGTACTCCGACTACTGAAAATAACATTGTACAGGCACGCAAAAATAAGGACTGTCAATAAGCCTTGTAAGTATGGATTTCATACCTTCTGACATTCTAGTAGGGACACTAACTAGATATAAATTGTGGTGTTTGGTGCATAACCGAACTCTGCAGCAAGGTAGACCTCTAGGACTGGAGGTACAGGACTGAGCAGGGAAGAACTGTGCCATAGGGATGACCCATCCAGTATATCCAGTCCAGCTGAAACCATGGCCACAGTAAAAAAACAGTAAAGCCACCCATCATTGGGAGGTCCATAAGGTTAGCCTATATTGACCCGTCACCGATGTTAGTGCAGTGAGCTTGATGTTGTGTAATGTGATTAATGTACAGAGTGACACAGAGTATGCTAATGTACAAATCCCTAAAGATCCTTCTGTAGCACTGTAATCATTAGAACGAATCCAGGCAGTAGTTTGGGTGCATTATAATTCACTGATGCATATAAAGTACCTTAGAAATGAGTGTAAAGTTAAAACATTTCTATACTAAAGTGTTTGTTGATCATGCTGAAGTATGTGGCATGGCACTTACTTGGCACTCAATGAATCATTGTTCTGCAGTCTGTTTGGGGTACACAGTTAGTGCCAAGTGGCACCTAAGAATAGATTTCCTGTAACAGCTCCTCTGTCTGAACCCCAGCTAAGGCTAGCTCGCTCATTCTCAATTTCACATTGTGATGGATAAATTTACATTTTTTGAGTTTGCCTTTGAGGCTAGAAATAAAGGTAGATTTATTGTTTTTATGACATTTTCTCAAAGGTTTCTGTGCAAATCAAGTTATTGTTTTTATCATTTTAAAATCTACAGTGAATTTATATATCGATATCCTTTTGTACATGAATTTACAGAGACATGGTCAGCTTTATATATTGTTTGGGCTGTTTCAATACTCCCTGCAATGATCTTATCTAATAGCCAATGTAGTTTAACTTTAAATATATTCGCTATAAATGTCATGATTAATTATGGCCTAGTAATGATATATTCATGTCTCCTTGTAGCTTCCATGTCACACTATGTTCTTCCTGTGTTACAGATCTTGAGCAATGCACGCCTGTTCTTGGAAAACCTTCTCAGGTTTGTAGATATTACATATTGGTCCAGTTTTCAGGAGATTAACACTCAGTGGAAATGCTTCATTGAAGGTGTCTTTGGCATCAGGCTTGGCTTGTGCGAGAGGCCACTTTGAAATGAAGAACACTTGTTGTAGGTACCATATGTCTAAGACCCCAACTAACTATTAACTATAATGATTGGAATAGCAGAGATGTTTAGGTTGCTGGGTGCATGCACAGGCCCAGCTCTCACTCAGTGGGAATGCTGAGCCCCATGCTGAGGGCACCATATGCTGCCATCATGTTGTACTCTACTGCAGGCAAGCAGCTACTTTCCAGTTGCCAGCTCTAATCGTAGCCATACAGACACTTTCACATGCAAAACAAACATTTATGAGATGCAGGTAGAGCAGATGTGCAGGTGAGACAGGTAGGAACATGTTGTGGTTTATAATAGAACACAGAGGTAGACAGAAGATTGTCAGAGGATTGTTTGAAAAGGAAATTGCATGAACATGAACAGAATACTGATTAGTGAATACACTGCAAGTAATTACATCTTTGTCATTACTCTATACTGTTTTAAGGTATGGTGTTCTAGTCGACCCCATTCAAGTGGTGTCGTTGTTCCTGAAGGACCCATATAGCTGGCCTGCTGCATGCCTGGTCATTGGTAAGTATATCCTGCACTTCAGTGTGGTATACGTTTGGTTTATTTAGTAGTTATAAACTATGAAGAGTAACAGTTTTATCATGCATTTAAGTTGCCGTATCAACAAATCAAGGCAAACCTTGAACAAGAAATCACAGATGAAGCATATACATAAATAAATTCAAATCATGTAACGTGTTACAGTGAAATTGCTTATAATTAGTCACAATTACTGCAATCAGCAGTTAAATAACATGCCAGTCTGATAAAGTGTCTTGAGCTGCATTTTGAAGCCAGTAAGTGAAGATGCTCACCAAATATCTAAGGGGAGTGACTTCCACATTGGCTGTACAGAGGCAAAAACTTTCCCCCTTATATATTTGATTCTTTATACAGAATGTCAGACACTGAAGCATGAGCCAACAGCTTTATAGTGCTCTATCTGTATATTAGGAACAGTGTATTTTTTGTTTCCAAAATAAATTATTCTGTTTCAGTACTCTGTTTCAAAAGAAGTAATTTTGTTACTGGCTGAAGGGTGTGTGTTTTTCCTCTTATCTTTACTCTGCTAAGTCTCTGCTAAGCACACACTTCCAGCTCCATCACTGTGATGTTTTGTGTGTGTGTGTGTGTGTGTGTATCATGCCTGTCATTGGGTTCATTATGAGGGCAGAAGGTTGACCCTGTTTTGATTGGTGACATATTAAAAAGCTTCCTTGCTGCTCAGAGCGATGTCAGATGCATATTCAAGTATTAAAGTACGTTGTGCTCTTTGTGCATATATAAATAATTAACACGTGTCTGCTGCTTAACTTTTCCTTCTTTTCCTTCTTCCATCTCTATAAAATGACCAAAGGTTTGACATTTCTTTACGTTCTTTATATTTTTTTAAACAAAACTCTGAGAGATTGTTAGAGTGTTTGAGATTTTTAGAGTGTAAAATCCACCAGTGTTGATCCGTGCATGGATATGAATCAATTCATATTGTTACAGAAATGACAAGAATAACAAATGTTTCATTTAGAGTAATGGAAGATTGCAGGTTGTTAAAATTACATTTGGACTTTTTCTGTTTGCACAGTGCTTTTGTGCTTAAATAAGGATAAAGTGGCTCATTTGGGAATAGCTGACAGCACTATTGTATAAATGTGACATTTTTGTACCAAATCAATAAATCAGTTATTCATCTTAAAGCACATTATTCAGTAACTATTATGAATTATTCAGTAACTACAGTAAAACTAATAGGAACGTTATGTAGTTATGAGAGTAAGGAATGTAAATCTGGACCCACTAACAGGTCCTGGGAGTTTATGGGTCTACGAGAAAGCTTAAGTATCATCAAGGCATCATCACCTTTAGTAATACTATATCATAATGCATCTCTCTCTTCTTTCAGTTTCAAATGTGTTTATACTCGTGGCACTGTACACAGAGAGAAAATTAGCCATGGTGAGTTTACCAGCTTCACACTCAAACCATTATAGAAGTAAGGACAGATGGATAATGCAGAACATGGTCTCAAAATGGATATGTGCTTGTAATGTATATGCCTTTATGATGATGAATAAGAAAACAAAATTTAAGTTCTAATTTCCTTGTTTCATGCAGGGAACCTTTAGTGAGCAGCTTGGCCTGGTTATTCACATCATCAATCTGTCGGTTATCTTGTCCTTTCCAGTGGTCACTGTGCTCATGCTGCCCTCTGTAACACCAGGTGAGAAATGCACAGGGGCAAAACACTGCTGCTTTCTCCTAAAGATTCTCAAAACAGTGCAGTCATATAAGACTTCTATTTGCCGTGTAAAATCTAGCCACTGCTAATTCATCACTAATCCATCAGTCTGTGAAACTCTGAACTCCAAAGTCCCTTTATGGGTTCAAATGTCCAAAGATTGATAAACCTATACAGTCCATGTCATAGCCGAATGATGGCTTAGGTTACATATATACAGCATCATATGAAGCTATCAAGAATTCTCACAGCCTGTCTAGTATCTCATGGGGAATTGCCTTATTTCCTCTGGTGTAAACCTTTTTTCTGGCACTTCTGTTCCCCCTCATCTGTTAGCATGATGTGAGGTGCCAAAGATGCTCCATCTGTTGGGTTTGTGCCACACTTCACCCTCCTGTATGAGACAGTAAGGTCAGCAGTGAGGCCACTGGGGCTGCTACTGGCATTAGACACCAGCCTGAGAGTCTCTCCGTGGCAGAGTTGTTCTCCAGAGCCCCTGCATGGGCCATTTCCACCTGGCATATGGCTGCTATTGATAAAGTTGTGGTAGGCCACACACATGTCCGCGGTGCCAGGACTGGGTCATCGGTTTAGACATGTGTGGTTGTAGGATTGCTTGTGGACTTGTGTCTTGTATATTTTAGCCTTTTTATTGAGTTCTGCATCACATGCATGCACTTCAGTTTCACTGTGTACCAGCAAAGCGGAATTGAGAATCCATCGCCCAGGTGGTGCTATGGCATTTGCATTAGGTTACCGCAATAACTTTTACTTAGCTTTATGTTTTTTATAGGGGTACACATGTAATATTTTATATAATTTTCTTCCCCCGTGTGTGTAGTTGGTGGTGCCCTGGCGCTGGGCGTCTACACTATCCTGTTTCTCAAGCTCTACTCGTATAAAGATGCGAATAGGTGGTGCAGAGAAAGGATGCAGGTGAAGGCTCGAAGCCTGTCCAGATCACAGTCATGTGAGTACACTCACTATCCTCTAGGCAAGGAGGGTCTGGTACCCGGTACCGATCATGCTCTCTGACTAGTTTACTATATTCAAATCAATTTGTTTCCATTTTTTTTGTCATATGCAGAATTCATATGACACAGTCACTGTACACTGTTTCAGAACAAGTTTCAATACCATACATCAGAAATGAGGTTTGAAAACAAAATAGTTATTGTACAAAGCAGGTTGACTAAAAGTTATGGAAGTTCTTTAGTGCAATGGTCTACGTGCATTTCTGGCCAATTTTTGGGCAACTTGTCAAATATCGTTGTGTGCCCACATCTTTATCCTGGTATCATGTATTTAATGACGTCGTTTTGATGTTTGTCAGAAGACACCTGTGCCCCAGATTTTTTTCAGGACTTGTCTGTAGGTCTGGCAGGGGAATGCCAATATTTTGAAGGAAACTTCAAAACGCTATCACTCTGTCACTTCACACAGATCAATTATAGTTCTCTCTGCAAACCTAAATAAAACCTGTTCTCCATAACCCTATGGAAGTTGACACATGGGCATATAGATTTCACAACTAACTGACTCATAATCATATAAAGGTGGACTGATTCTGTTTGTTTTCTTCACTCATCCCATACAACTCCTACAATATTATAATTTACCTGCAACAGAGGCACAACAGCAGTATCAGGTACTAGGGGCAGCGATATTGATACCGGTAGCCAATTACCATTGAGCCAGTGCTGCCCACATTTCTTCAGGCTGGTTTAGGCATAAATGAACTCGTATACATCCACTCGTCCCTTAACTGTCCTTGCATATGACAGGTCCATCTCCACCATCTACTGCTGGAGAGTTGTATGTGTCCTACCCTGGAAACCTTTCTCTCAAAGGTGAGCGATCCAGCTATGACTTCGACTCTGCCATGTTATGTTAGGGGTTGGTTTTTCATTTGCCTCTCTTAAAACATTACGCACTGTGGATTTTAAACTCCCAGGACCCGTCAGCGGGTCTGGACTATTCACAGTGATTAACTGAATAATAAGCTAAGACTTAAAGGGGTTAATTGTGCTATTCTGCTTCATTTAAAAATAACTTGGTACCGCTTCTGTATCTTCCAGATTTGTATTATTTTGTTTTTGCTCCCACATTGTGCTATGAGCTGAACTTTCCTCGTTCTAAATCTGTGCGCATTGGTTTCCTGCTCAGGAGATTGTTTGACATGGTAGGCGTTACTTTACTCATTTACATTTCATTTTGTTACTTTCAGTTTGTTTTCCATATCCTTAAAATTTACCAAAATATATTGATTGCCAGTGTAACCATTTGTCTTTTACAGTTTCTTCTTACTCAGCTGTTAGTTGGTTTAACACAGCAGGTATGTCATATTACTTTGCTATCATACTTTTGATCATATTTTGTCCTAGGATTTTATATCATGCTCATTTTTACTTGTGGTCTTTTCTGTTGTTCTTCAGTGGATGGTACCAGTCATACAAAGTTCAATGAAGCCACTGCAGGTATGATGATCCACAATTCACTGTTTATCTGTTCAGCAACCGCATGTAAAGATTTGGATTAACCTGCATTTCCTACACCTTGATGCTTCAGGAAATGAATTACTCCAGAATGATGGAACGCCTGCTCAGGCTAGCTGTAAGTAGAAGCAAGACCTTTTTAAAAAGGATTTTAGTAAACAGTTTCCTACCAGCTGTGAGCCATAATATAGTTTTATAGCGCCAAAGTAAGTCATTTTAGTATGAGCCAACAAACACGGAAGGAAAAAAAAGCCATAAATGAATGCAAAACCACTCATTTGATCTTTTTCCTTAAATATCAGGTTCCCAACCACTTTCTGTGGTTGATATTCTTCTACTCGTTTTTCCATTCATCCATGAACTTTGTGGCTGAGCTTCTGAGATTTGGAGATCGAGAATTTTACAGAGACTGGTGGTAAATTAATTCATTAGTCGATATAGAAGTTGTACAACTTGGATTCTCTTCTGTAGTATTCATTTTTAATAGATTTGTGATAATTGATTTGTATTCCAGATTTGATTGCAAATATATGATATGACATGTAGTCACTATACAATTAGCATTTTTGAGGTCTGCACTTTGACATAATTTCTTAGATGTTGCTCATTTTGTTTTCAGGAACGCAGAAACTATAACTTATTTCTGGCAAAACTGGAACATCCCTGTTCATAAATGGTGCCTTCGGTAAGTGCCTCGAGCTTTTCAAAGGAGTGTAGACAGCTGAGGAGTGTAGCTGGATAAAATACAGCGCAGTGAAGCGCATCGGGACTGTAATGAAGAGACACTATAATGTGATCCGTCTGCCACATTATAAATGCTTATTTACTGTGTTGACTGACTGTTTATTCTCACTCTCTCTCTGCTTATTTCTCTTCAAAGACACTTTTACAAGCCCTTGCTGAGAAAAGGGGCCGGCAAGTTAGTGAGCCAATCAGCAGTATTCTTCGCCTCAGCCTTTTTTCATGAGGTGAGGTGTACATAAATCAAACCTTCTTTTGAATATTGAATAACATAATCTCCGTTAAAGTTAACAACTTGTGCAGGCTACTAACCTGAATGAATACAATTTCGAGATAAAAGGTGGAGTAAATTATTTTCTAGTTCACATTCTGTTGTTTAAAGATATTTATTTTCCAAATTCTCGCAAAGAAGCTGGCATTCAGGCCACAAAAATGCCACGGAACAAAAAAAAAGAAAACTTTGTGTGACTGGAAGAAAGAATATTGTATTGTGAAAGAGTCGTAACCAATTTAAAGGGCACACATCTTACATTCAGTAACAATGTTTATTATTATTTATTATTAAAACTGTAACATTGACATCTCACAATCTCGAACAATCTCAGGAATTAAATTGTAATACTATATTGTATACAACTATATTTTAGAATTATGAAAGATGCACAGACAAACTGATTTATCTTTCAATACCTGATTCTCTGAAAGGTTAAGAGCGGCCACCTGTGAGGCTGTATGTGTGACTGTATGTATGCGAGGCTGGATGCGAGGCTGTATGCGAGACTGTATGCGAGGCTGTATGTGAGACTGTATACGAGGCTGTATACGAGGCTGTATGCGAGGCTGTATGTGAGACTGGATGTGAGGCTGGATGTGAGACTATGCAAGGCGGTATGCGAGACTGTATGCGAGGCTGGATGTGAGACTATGCGAGGCTGTATGCGAGACTGTATGTGAGGCTGGATGTGAGACTATGCGAGGCTGTATGAGAGACTGTATGCGAGGCTGGATGCAAGACTGTATGTGAGGCTTGTATGTGAGGCTGTATGCGAGACTGTATGCGAGGCTGGATGCAAGACTGTATGTGAGGCTTGTATGTGAGGCTGTATGCGAGGCTGTATGCGAGGCTGTATGTGAGACTATGCGAGACTGTATGCGAGACTAGATGCGAGTCTGTATGTGAGACTGTTTGCCTCTTAAGGTATAGAGGAGGCAGTCGGGCTGCTATCTAGCAGTCTTCAGCGTTCAAGTGAAGGTTAGAGCATAGTTTTGTGAACAAGGAGCTGTGTAATGCAGCGTGATATCATCCTGCTGCTTACTGCGATAAGCTCTGGCCTGAAAGAAGCGGACAGGAGAAGAGTGTGTTTAAGCTACAGGCGCGTCCAGATACCACAGTAAACATACTGTTCAGAAAGTCACCTTCTAGAGGCATTATTAGAAGCAAGCTCAAGCAGCTCTGACTTTCAAGAACTTGTAAATGGGTTCTAGAATGCCTGAGGGTTCTAGAATGCTCGACAGACCAAATGTAGAACATAGCCAGCAAGACAACACATTGCCAGTTGGTAGAGTGGAAGCTTTGGATTGGTTTGGTCCTGCGCTGGAACATGACTCAAACTGTTTTGGTTTTATATATTGCCATGTTTGTGTGATCTTTCAAAGTGTTTATTTTACTTTATTTCATTGGCTCTGAAATTCTGAGCATAATTTTCATTGCTTTTGTGTTTGTAATGATGTGTCGGTGTGCAGTATCTTGTCAGTGTTCCTTTGAGGATGTTCAGACTGTGGGCATTCATGGGCATGATGGCGCAGGTGAGAATGATCAGAATTTACTGAATTAACTGTAGTAATTGTACAGACTACGCAATATTTTGTCGAATCTTGCATTTTTAACTGACAAGCAAAGGCAGTATACTGTCTTACGTATGTACTCCATTTTCAAGTGTTTAAGCTGAAAGAAATGTCTTTATTGCAGCTGCCGTTGGCATGGTTTGTGGGCAGGTTTTTCAGGGGTAACTACGGAAATGCTGCAGTGTGGCTTTCTCTCATAATTGGCCAGCCGATAGCTGTTCTTATGTACGTCCATGACTACTACGTCATCCACCACCTGGAGGAAGCAGAAGAACCAGCGCCTCTCTAAGCTGCAGGCTGCATACTGCTACCGAAAACTTCAGCCTGCTGTTCAGCTCATATCTCCAATGATCAAGCCTTTAAGGACAGCTTTCTTTACAAAACAAAAAAGAGAAGGTGATCATAGGCAGAGAGTGATGTGCACTCTGTGGCTTGAAATTCACTGAAATATATTTCATAAAAATGTCTTAATCGTAAAGGCCCTTATTGAGATTACTTTGAATTTACTGCTTGGCTGCAGCACATAGATGTACTTTTACATTTTTATGGCATTATAGGCTTAGAAAGGTATAATTTTTGTAACGTGTTTAAGGGTAATTTATGCAATATTAGGTACTTTTGCAAAGGGAAATCTTGTACACAAATTGCTCTTGTTGAAATGTATTTTACATGAAAAGAAACTTTTTAGACAGTTAATGTTTAATGGAATGTTTATGTGAAGTCAGGGAGTGCCACCTACTGGTGTCTTGTGAATCATAAAGTCTGTGAATGAAACTCTGGCCATGTAATTATTCCCTCATGTAGAGACATTCATCAAACATAATTATATTCCACAGAATATACTGTAATCTCCGACTGCGCTGTTTTCTGCAGATTTAGTTCTTTTGGAACCATTTGTTTTCAAGATGATGAGGGTGCCAGATCCCTTCAATCAGTGCAAGTTGGTGATAAATGGCTTCGGAGATAAGTTGTATAATAGCTTGTGGTCGTACTGTATAAACGTCCTCCAACACTGAGATGCAGGCGTGATTTAACGCAGCGCTATCTTAAAAGTTGATTGCACCATACAGCACTATGGCCTGTTTAAAACACACTGCCAGAAACACGCTGCTTGGAAGAATGATTACAGTGTAAAGAATCAATGCCAATGATGCAGAGATGCAGTTTATCTATTTAACCAATAGCATTATGTCCTAGTCTGCATCAAGTTTGTTGTAAATGCTTTAGTTTTGTAACTTTGGGAATTGCCTGCCAAATACTGTGCATGGGTGTTATTAAAATGAGTTTGATTTAACGTTTCTCAAAGTTGAATGTGAACATGTACCCCTGTTGACATCATTGTTTCCAGTTGCCTAGCATTGTAGGCTATTGCATGACTTTGTCTTGTATTGTACTTTCGACATTTGGCATTTTGCCCATGATCCAGTAAATTGATCCTGACCCCTAATCAGTACTAGCAGTTCTCTAATTTACTCTAAAGCACATCTTTACATACTATCAGTGAATAAAGTCATGATGAAGGCCAGGGTTATAACACTTTACTAATAAGTGGACCAAATAGGAAAATCATAGGGTAATGTGGGCAGAGCCAGCATACTTTGTCATTGAAAGGCTACTACAGATCTATAGGATAACAAAAGACATTATTATAGGGGGAACCCAAGGCAAACCATAACCCTAGCACCACCTTAATTCTAAGCAAACCCTAAACCTAGCCCAACCCTAACAGTAGACAAGCCCTAACCCTAGCCATACCCTAACGCTAAGCGAACCCTAACCCTAAGCAAATCTTAACCCTGGCCCAACGCTAACTCTAACCCTAGCCCAACCCTAACTTTAGCTTAACCTTTGTTTTCTAGAGGGGTAGGAACGGAGAATGATGACAGGGTCTCTATTAGAATTTTTTGAATAAACTCGGGCCATTAATTATTTTCTTACATTAACATGCCGTCTCTGTGGGACAGGAAGGAGACACACAGAAATGCGTGGAATGCCCCTGAGAATAACAGACACGTTAATGTCATAAAATGATCATAAAATGGTCCAACGAGTTTGTTGAAAAGATTCTAACAGTGATTACGCCGCCATTCTCCCTTCCTACCCCTCTGCAGGACAAGTCAGACATCACATGTCTCCTCACATTGTACTTTCTCCTCACAGCCATGCTTTGGTTGATGTTCAGTTTTCTTGGTGTGGAGACAGACATATTGAGCTTTCACTAACATTAGCTGCATCAATTTTGGTATCATGAACAGACACTGGCAGCGCAACATAAAGATGGCTGAATGATTGAGAGTTGCGATGTACATGCAGGGTAAGGATAGTAGTGCATAATTCAAGTGCTACATTGAACCTTTTTTCAAGAGTGAATATAAGAATAAGAACTCTAAACTGTTCAAGGTATGACTAATAGTGTTTGAGCTAAAGTCTATTAGCATTCTAAAAGTGGATCTGTCTAGAAACAAATGTCACATTGTAACAAACTTTATAGTACTTCTCTAAAAAGCTCTTCTAAACATCCTGGAGCACTCTCGTGAGCTTTTATCCCTTCCTGTTCAGAACTGTGTGTGTTTTATTCTATGGCGGCCCGAATCTCTGTAATGTAGAATTCTCTAACTACTGTGTATATAAACTGCCGGACGTTAGGTGCGTCAAGAATGATACAGTCTGTGCTGCGCTGTGGCACGCAGGTTGTTTAATGGGTCTGAACAGAGGCCAGGCACTTTGTTCCCATTTCTTTTACTGTCTTCTTTCACAGCCTCTGGGCCAAGGTCTCGGAACTCTCCTCAGGATGTAGTCCCAAATTCTAGAGATGTGCCTTTAACCTCACATGGTTGATAAAAAGCAGAGGCTCTAGATATCGATTCTGCTAAGACGACTTGAGGAGATGGAGTAATTTTCCGCTCTGAAAGTGGTACCAGGAGGTCAGCTGAGTGTCATGCTGTAGTTTTCGTGCCTTGGTCTCATTTGATCAGTTTTTGTGTGGTGGGATTAAGAAGAGGGATTTCGCTGCTATCTATCAACAATATAATCCATAGTGGTTTTATTCAGTACAAGGAACTTGGAAGATTATCTGAAAAGGAAAAAGTCTTAACTTGCATTACTGAACTACACAAAACATTCAATGATTTTTACATCTGCATTCAGCCGACAATATCCAGCCTCCCTTGGTCTGTATCGTCATCAGGCTGCAGGACAAAATAAGATTTGTTTGGCGCTTTCATTAGTGCTTTCATAAACACTCTAAGGTGACAAAATAGATATTAACTCATGCCATGTCTAAATACAGCTTGAGAAGTCTCTCCACTTACATGTAAAGTCTGGGCATTTAAATCACAGTGCAGGGAAAATGCTTTTACGTCAACATGTGTTTTGCCGTTTTTGACATGTTCTGTTCATATGCATTGCTAACATTTGCTGGTAGACTAGAATGTGGATGGCGGCCAGAGTACTGCCAGGGTGTATTTTAAGGAGAGATATATCAAGATCCTCTGTGCTTTGTCACAGTGACACTGTGTTTAAAGTGTTTTTGAGTAAGGCTATACTTTCTGGTACTTCAGACATGACCCTGTCCTTCCTATCGCCAAACAATGGGCTAGGTCTCAAGCCTAAGTGAAGCCTTGTGACTGCATGTTATGGTGTGAATTCTTATTAAAACATGTCTGAGAGATACTGGCACTATCTGAAGCTGAGGTGGAGAAGTCACGTGTGCTATCAGATTGGTGGGACAGGCATGTCATTTTCAGGAACTTTATTCCTATATTTTGTGCAGTTTTTCAAACACAAATTAAACCTGGTCCTAAAAAAAGGACAATTTTCTTAACATTTTTCAGTGGGGAATCTCCATTGGCTGAACATTGGACTGGTATTCAACTTTATAAGGAAAATCTGCCTTTAATGTTTATGCATTAAAGCATTATAAGAGGGCCCATTAGCTGTAATTGAGAATAAGCGTCCAGTTCTAGAAATATGTGGTTCTCTCTCTTGGAAGGGTTGGTAAGTGTTGTGTTTTATACTGTAGAGAAACTACACATTTTGTGTGATGTAGAAAATAAAAGATTCTCTGATTTATCGATATTGATTTATTCAGGCAGCAGTCAGGGATTTTACAACACCAAATTGACAGCCCTGAAGCTGAATTTTCTAAAATATCGAGGATTGGAGTTGAAAGTGCATTGTCCTTCCAAGAGTCAATGAAATCATCTGTTTACCTTTGCAATGTTTGGAGTCAATAGAATCGGAAACGTTGGAAACGATTTGGAAAGTGAGGCATCTAATAGGCGTAATATTTAAGAAAGTATCATACATTTTATGTAAACAAAAATTGCTTTACAAATCCTTGACTGATAACATTTGTTTCTTCCATAAGTAAACTAATTACATGAATTGCCAACACATTCCTTATTGGTGCCTGGCGATGACACAGTGCACACAGTGCACACTTTGTCCTGCCAAGTCTGAATGAATCAGGACTCAACCTGCAATGGGATACTCAGTTTTGAGATTGAATTGAACATTAAACTTGTGTGGTATTTAATTTTATAATTCCACCATTATCAGTTTTGAGATTGAATTGAACATTAAACTTGTGTGGTATTTAATTTTATAATTCCACCATTATCAGTTAATTACCAACCCATTCATTTGTTGTTAACACAAATTACAGCACAATCTTAAGTCCACTCTTGTAGAGGGTTCTGGAAATGTAAGAATGGAGCCTTGGCAGATGGACACAGATGAATTTCCTGACAAAACATTCTGAGCCATCCATCAGGATTAATGCATCCTATGCTTTTGGTCCAAATCACAGTGATTATAAAGCCTTGACATCTCCAAATGACAGTATACAGTAATAGCCTGGTAGTTCGTTGTATGGGACACAGTTTGGGTAGAATTTCATGTATATGACTGATATAGTGATGGTATGGATTCCCCACGGGTTGAGTAATAAATTGGCCTTATATTTCCTCTTTTAATGAACTGTTATTGTATTCTAGTGTAGCATGATCTGACTGACTGTACTTTTTGATCATACTACTTAGGTAGTTTTCAGGTACAGTTTGTAAGTCAGAGGTGGTCTGACTGTCAGTCGCACTTCATGTTAACGCAGGCTTTGTGGGTGTAAGGAGGGAGGGATTGAGAGATGGAAGAGGAAAGACAGAGAGACTGTCTTGTGTCTGCAGACAGAACAGCAGACGCAAGGGTCGAGAGAGACATGTCGAGATTTTCTCCAACCACTCAATGAGGGAGTGATGCTAGCATTCCACTATGGTCAAGTAGCGGTGAAGTGGCCATACATAGTGCTTTCTGAAAACAGGTGGGTTAGAACAGCGCTGAAGGGTAAAGTGTGGAAGGGGTGAGGTTCAGTTTACCAGATACAAGGCCTCAATTAAGTATCTGTTGTGCACTGGGTAAAGACCATTGCCAAGTCTATGAAGAGATAAACCGCACAGTCTTCTATATGCACAGGTAAGTGTGTGTCATACTGTTCACTTATTTGACAGGAAGAGACATTTCCTTCAAATTCTGATTGATCCATGCTGTAGAAGTGAACTTATGCATCATGCTTCAGTCATTGTATATTGCTGAAAATGTGTTTTTCTGAATTTCAGATGTATCGGATTATGGTAGTTTGTTTTTTTTCTCAATAATGATTACTTACGATTTTGTCGTAGTCAATAATGATTTACCTGTGTCAAACGGTAATTAACAGCAGTGTCAACATTCATTGGCAAAGTCAGCCTGTTTTGACTTACATACTGTTATGAGAGGAACATACTGCCACAGCAAGGCATCAGAACAGAGATTTGAGTCAGAGACCTCTAGTCTGCATCAAAGCGCTGATGAAGTTGTACATTTATATGAATAGCGCTGGAGCATTGGATCTCTGGGTTCCTCAGTGTTATCAGAGAGAGGAAGAAAGATTTTTACTCCTGCTCTAGGAACTTGACCCTTCTCAGGAGTCTCCCAGAGGTTTACTTTCCATGTCTAAGCCTTGTTGGTGGTTGTGGCCAAGAAAACTTTGGGATCTTGGCATCTTTTTTAATTGACATGTTTAATTTGTTTAATTAACTTGTACATCTCAGCCTGCTAGTGGTTTGGATGTTGGTGTTCCAAATGGTCATAAAATATATTTTTGAAAGTTTCACCTTAAACAGTACTCCATTTTAATTATGTAATTTATTTAATTCATTGTCAGTAGGTGCAGCCTTGGTAAGCAGTCCGAGGCCAAAAAAAAAAAGAAATGTGAGAAAGCAAGGATATGAGCAGCTTGATTAATATGAGCATGAAAGCATATGAGCAGAGCTCAAACTAAACTAGAAAAACAAGTTCGACATGGAGCATTGGACATACTGTGCTCGCAAATATGTGTCAAATCAATTCTGGCGAAACATTTAGAACATTTATGAAGTTATTTTTTAAAAGACCAGTACTTTTCTGAGAAGCTTTTAAAGCCAAATAAAGCTTCTCTGTTCTTACGGGAGCAAATGACCCCACTGTTTAAAAGATTGCGTTACTAAGTGAAGATTAAAAGGCAATTGTCATTTTTACCTAGGATGTAAAGGGTTAAGTTTAATCTGAAGCCAAGGAAAATGAATAGGCCTTGCATTAATCACACAGATAGTGGCTTTAGACACTAATAAACCAATGAGGTGTATCATTTATCATTTTATTTGTCTAATTGTGGGGTGGAAACATTTTCTCACTAGCCTCAGTTCTATAAACAAACCTTTTGTTTACAGCCAGCTTCTCTTCAATCATGGACTTGCTGTAGAAATACCTTCACTAGACTATACAGTATACATTGATGTTAGTAGGCTAATGCTGTACATTTGTCTATTATGAATGCAGTATTGGGGCAATATGATGTTATACCCACATTATTATTATTATTATTATTATTATTAACTGTATATTTATAATATTATTCTTTTACAGTCACCAGGGTTGCAATAGAGCTTCCTTCACTTCATTCGTCACTGTCAATGACACAATTACGATAAAATATACACAGAGATACAAAGATAATAATCATTTCAAGTGGGCAAGGGTTACAATTTTATGTAATCATTACCCTTTTCTTGGCGTGTGGCAATACAGCAAAATTTGTAATAAACTGTCATGCATTATTTGTCTACTGTAGTGAACATCATGCATGAAAGCATCGAAATTGCAACAGGTTGATTAAGGCTGTGAAAAAGATAAGACCATTAGTTGAAGAAGCAAATTACTTTGTCTTCTTATCTCATGTTTCAGGCACAAAGCCAATCCCAGAACTACAGAGATGAGCAGAACTGAGGGCTCGTTATATTTGAATGTCACATCGACAATGACCCTACCAGTCACCACCAATGTTTCTACACCATACCGTGAACCATATCTGCACAGACTGGTACACCTGGATGAGGGCCTCTTTAATGACTTCTATAGCCTGTGGATTGCCCTGGTGGTCATTAACACTCTGATATTTATGGTGGGAATGACCCTTAACAGCCTGGCCTTGTTCGCCTTCTGTTTCCGTACAAAAAACAAGACCACGTCTGTTATTTATACTATTAATCTGGCCGTCACGGATCTTCTCGTTAACCTGTCCCTTCCCACCCGCATCGTACTGTATTACAGTGGAGGCAGGTGCTTGAACTGCTCTTACGTCCATATATTTAGCTACTTTGTCAACATGTACTGCAGCATCCTCTTCCTCACCAGCATCTGCGTGGACCGTTACCTTGCCATCGTACAGGTGGAAGCCTCCCACAAGTGGCGCAACCCCAACGTGGCTAAAGTAGTGTGCATCTGCATTTGGCTGTTTGCCATTGTCGTCACCTACTCTTTCCTCACCACGGCCTTCAAACATTCAGTCTGTTGCGTTGCATTCGCGCTGACTGTGTTTGAGTTCTTCCTGCCTTTGGTGATCATCATGGTGTTTACGGTTAGGATTATGTGTGCACTGTCCAGCCCAGGCCTCATGCAACAAAGCAGAGACAGACGGATGAAGGCTGTGCAGCTACTCACTACCGTACTGGTGATCTTTACCATCTGCTTCACGCCTTTTCATGTTTGCCAAGTCCTAGTCTACTTCCACCCAGATCTGCCCCACCACGTGATTGTCTACCATGTGACTGTCACACTCAGCAGCCTTAACAGCTGCCTGGATCCTGTGGTCTACTGTTTTGTCACCACCAACTTCCAGTCTACCATGAAGAGGTTTTTCCAGAAGGCAGAGGCAGAACAGACCAGCGGTGACATCATAAGCATGCAGAAAAGCTCCAGAGGCTCAGGCACTGTTTTTGCTGTAACTAACAGCATGATAATGATGAACATGAATTCTTCTCAAAGGGGAGGCTTTTCAGGATGAAGTTGTAACTAAGTTGCCACTACATATATGCAAGCACCAGGTGAAAGACGATCTGCAGGACTGAACTTTTAGGCAAATTGGCTAATGGTTCTTCTTGCTTGATTTAGTTGTAAATAAGTGGTTACAATATTTAAAATGTCAAATATTGCCTGGCATTTAATTTATGATTTAGTGTCTAATACAAATTAAATAGATTTAAAGTGAAGAATTAGGTTTGTTTAGCAAAAACAATGCCAAAACAGTTACAGTTATTACTGTTTCACTAAAACAAGGAATTGGATGTTTGTGTTGTAAGCCTCTAACACAGTTAGTAAGATATTAGTGGTGTATAGGCCTAATCAGACAATATTCGTTTCTGAGGGTGATGTCTGTAATAAAAATTTTGCACATCTCCTTCGTGGTAAAATTATTGCATCCGGACGGCTATAATTTATAATGGGATGATATAATTATAATTTCTAGCAGCTTTCTTTTCCTACAAACCCAGATGTTTGCGTCACACATTGTCCTATGATCACATTATTAGAACATAGTTAGGTAATATGGGACACATGTAATGCCTTTTTACTACACTCTTAGAAAAAAAAGGCTTCATCAAAGGTTCTTTTGATATTTTTTAAAGGGATTCTATTTGGAACCCTCTATAAAAGGGAAACCCTCTGCTGTAGAGTTCTACATAGAACCTTTGAGGGTTTCCCCAGAAGGACAAACCGAAGAACCTATTTGGGTGCTAGTTGGAACCTTTTTTTTCTAAGAGTGTATGAAAAAAAAAAGAAGCTTTAGAGGTAATGTAGTCTATCGTGTAACCTTTTGCTTATCATTAATTGTGCACGGAGTATGACAATGTAAAAATATTAAGCCTGTTGTTTTGGTAAAGGATGAAAGTGTTAAAAGACTTGCTGGCTAGTTGGCCAATCAATATACTTCATCAACATACGATATATTACAGGCAAGAGTGAAAAAGAAAGTGAGAGGAAATGTAAAGAAGGAAATAGAAAACAGTGAGAGATCAGATGAAGAAGCGCAACCAGTGTAACGAGGTAAATCAGAAGGGATCTGTCATAACCTCACGTACACACTCAAGGTGACATTACTGCCAGTCCAAAACAGTTAAAAACTTTCATTAAAGTCATATACAAAAATGAATCTTATCTGCTTACCAACAATTTACTGACATGAATAATTACAGACATGATGAATGTTCAAACCCTTCTTTAGATCGTCATTGCCAATGTCATGATTTTTTTTTTCTCCAAATATTACTACATTTTTATCATTCTATTTGTTAAATAATAGGTCATATGCTTACTATAAAAAGTACAGTGGTATGTTCCTTTATGAAAAACCTACTTTTACTAGATCTGTAAACCGTGAGTACACTTACCTGTGTCCCATGAGATTATGGGGCAGTGGTGGCTCAGTGGTTGGGGCTCTGGGCTACCGATCAGAAGGTCGTGGGTTCAAACCTCAGCTCTGCATCACCTCTGACCCCAGCTCACCAACATGCTGGGATATGCATCAGAATCAATTTCACTGTACTTGTATGTGTATACATGACAATAAAGGATCATTCTATTCCCTATTAACCAATCACCACACCCCAAAAGTATGGAGATTTCTTTTTTCAAAAGTGAGTCATTTGATCAGGACGTGTTGATTACATGGTTAAACCTCGCAAGAGACTACCCACACTGTTCTCACTGGCAAAATCAAAAGGGAATATAAATGCACTTCCGACTTGTCCTTCGCGCTGGCTAACACAGAAGTGTGCTTGATAGGAAGCGTGCCCTTTTTTTCTGGAGTTCTAGAGCGCTTGGCAACCCGCAGAACACAATGGACGAGCGTGCCTTGGCCTTTGATTGGCCGGTACGGTTCAGGATCAGTACCTTCGGCTATTACAAATGACGATGTGTGCCAACCGCCACACAAATTCCACAGAAGACGACGACGAAGAAATAACGACAACGTGTTTAATCGAAAGCTGAACACGTGTGTTTGAAAAAAAGATGGTTATCCTGACACCCGACTGAAGAGCACAAGGTGACCCATCTCGTTAAGCGGAATCTGACTTCCCTAGACGCTACCGTTGTAACATGGCTGGCTAACGGTTGGCTAGCTAACAGTGTGACTAGACTAGTCAAGACTTTACAATTCAATAGCCTATTAGAGCTACAGCTGTCTCTATTTAAACACCAATTTGACATCTCTTGGCGAGTTGCTACCAACCACATTCAACTCCATTAGTCTAGTGCTACTGGCTAAGCTAGCTAGCTAGCTAACAATTAACGTTAGCGATATATATTTACCCCCACCCCAATGTTAATGAGGTTAAACCGGAGATTTCTATAAGACGTTATCTTGGTTTAAAATAAATAAATAATATTAAAGCTTTTCGACTTCAGCTAAGTTACCATGCCTCTTTTATTTTTAAAAAAAAATTTTTTTTATTAAAGGTCTGCTTATTCCAAACTACGGCAGAGCTGTACTTACAAGGCTCGTTAAAAGGGGAAGTGAGAATTCACAGTTGCGCAAGACCGTATCCCAAATAGCTCCCTAAGCTGTACACAGGCTCACTGCTTAGCGTGTTACATAAAGGAGTCTGCACGCTATTTAGGGCGCTATTTGTCCAATGGGGAGCCATTTGGAATTCGGCCGAAATGTTCTTCAGTACAGTATAGACGGGGCGAAACAGAGACCCAGTGAGGACTGTCTGGAGTTGAGGACAGTTGAGGACTGTCTGGAGTTGAGGACTGTTGAGGACTGTCTGGAGTTGAGGACAGTTGAGGACAGTTCTGGAGTTGAGGACTGTTCTGGAGTTGAGGACTGTTGAGGACTGTCTGGAGTTGAGGACAGTTGAGGACTGTCTGGAGTTGAGGACTGTTCTGGAGTTGAGGACTGTTGAGGACTGTCTGGAGTTGAGGACAGTTGAGGACTGTCTGG
>JAOUQW010000042.1:19139360-19150075 GCA_028565825.1 Olivaichthys viedmensis | reverse complement strand
CACGATTGGCTGATTAGATAATTGCATGAATGAGAAGGTGTACATGTTCCTAATAAAGTGCTCGGTGAGTGTATATCTCCATTAATAACTCATCGTGTCTGGAACATCATGTCTGGTTCCAAATTATGTCCATTCTAAAATTGGTGGCCTGAATTTCCTATTATTGTGTAATTATGATGCACAAAAAATACAAAATCAAACTATAAGATTTCCACAAGCAGATACTATTGGCTTCGTCTCTCCTATTTAAACACAACTTTTATATATAATAAAAACATTCTCTACAAAAATAAGCCGCTATTTTTTGAAAACTGGTTCAGAAACAATCTCCTATTAGTTGGGCAACTTCTTGACGCAAATGTCATCTATATAATTACTCAGGCTTTTTGAAGAAATCTAAAATTCCTGTATCCGTTAAGGAATATTGAAAAGCTTTTCTTGGCCACCAGATTTCTCCTTTGATTTATTGGACACTTTTGCTGGTAGTGTATGCATTTCTACAGAGCAGCAACCTTATAATAAACAGATTAGAGCCTTATTCCAGAAAGAAGATGTTACCAGTCTTTATATAATGCCATATTAGGATAGTATAGTAGAGAATATACCTTGGCAAAAAGTATGGTATTTACCCCTCGAGTATTTACTTTCTAATAAAGTGAGAAGTTACGTTTAAGTTAATCCACAGGTCCATCTCTTTCTTAAGAGATACAAGCCAGACATTGAATCTGACTGCTCCTTCTGTAAACAAGCAACCGAAAATGTTACACATATTTTCTGGCTCTGTACTCACACAGAGAAGTTTTGGTCAGATAACCTGATGTTTATTCAGACACACTTTATTGATCATTTCTTCTTTGGTTTGTTCAACCATACAAGGGGGAATGAAGAAAAGTATTTCATGATTAATCTTGTGTTTATACTTGCTTAATACCATATACCATAAATACCATATGCAAATTCAGACACGAACGCAAGTTGGACAATAATTCTAACTGGCATGTAAAATGTTTCATTCATTTTTATGTATTTTTACATTTTCATATCTCTTTATTTTTGTATTTATTTATTCTTGAATTTTAAATGTAATTTATTTATTTTTATTTAGTGTATTCCTTTTTTTTATTTTTTCTTTATTTATTTCTGTATATACTTGTCCTTATGCTAATGAGGGGGCTGTCAATCAAATGTGCTGTCTCTTTATTCCCATTGGTTGATCGATATCAGACTCGATATCAAATCGATTGTACGTGCCTGGCTTCAACACCGGTTGTTTTGTATGAGTAGTACACTAATGGCTGCACACCGGCAACAGACAGCCAGAGACCTGACAGTTGGCTGACCTGGCTGAGAATGCTAGTTTAGATGATTTACTCCATCATGTGGAGGTTCTGGCCAACAATTTGTTCCAGTTTGCTGCAGTGATACAGAGGTTGATCCTGTAGTAGCAATGTGAAGGAAGGGGCCCATGGGTAAAATCTGAAACTACGAAATTCACATCACGCCACTGTTGTGCCAAAATCTTCCTGCTCTCGGTGTGATAACTTGTGTTTCTTACAGGAAATATTTATTTAAAAGCATATTCCGAATTTTACAGTTTTACCTGAAAACGTATGACGGGATTTAAGGCTTATAAATTAGTTGAGTTCAAGCCCAGAGGTTTCCAATCCCGGGCAGTTTGGTCCCGTAAAATACGTAAAATTATTAGCTCGAAGTTTAGTGTATCCTAGATTTTAAACAAAATGGTGTAAATTAGGAATTAATGTAGAAAAAAGGCAATGGAATTTCCCTCCACCGCTTAACTGGCCAGTCATTCGCTCATCTGTCTGGCCACAGCATTTCATCTGCTATTCTATCTTGCTATACTAATTGGGAATTTTCTCAAACTAATTGGGAACAGTTTTTGACATAACCTTCCCTTTCATGCTTGTGCTGTGATGTCTCTTGCACACAAGCAGCTTTCTGAACTCGCTGAAAGTTAGTGATACAAAAGCAAGTTTCTCGCTGTCAGCAGTGGAGATAACGTCCCGGACCTTGGAGATATCCCAGAGATGATGGCATGCTGTTTTGTAGACATTTCTATTGTGATTTCTATCAAAATGACTCCTAGGATCGTGACAGTTTTTGGCCTTCAGAGGCAGGAAGTTAAGATAGATATACTGACCCAGGATTTCTTTTATACTTTGTATCTAATAATTAAAACCTTTGTTTGGGAATTACATAACATCCCCAAGTTAATGTTATTTAAGCAGTCGAACAGGAAGCTGACAGACCTGTTAAAGGCATGCCTGGGTGTCATCTGGAAAGTAATGTTATGGTTGTTAACGTATGCCAGCTAGTGGAAGCATATCGTCACTGTCCAATGAAAACCAAATTCCAATTTTTCAGGAACACAAAAAAATACTTTCATATCATTAATCATACACAATAAATCCAAAATTGACGGTGTGATTTGTCAGTTTTTTTATTGGTCATTTAGATGTTAACTGCTGTGGGGTAGATGGAGGTTTTTGCCCACATTTCATATATGATAAAAAGTAAAAAACGTAAAACGTGGAGATGCATGTTTTTCATTGGACAGCGACGGTATGTTGCATCCTTCAGGATCCTCAGCACATGCAGCAGGCTTTGACTAATGTTCTGCTGATGGACGCCGTGGTGGGTTCCCTGCAGTCACCTAAGGCCACATTGGCTGCCTCCAAACTGGCCTACTATGATAACTTGATGAAGGATGGTATGTATGAGTCTAATGCCCCATCACCCTGTGGAAGTAAATTGTATTTTGGGTGATATTTGAAAGGACCCACGGCTTTTTCAGGACAACGTGGTGCATGGTTTGAATTTTTATGGTGCTTTTAAAGATTTTGCATCTGTAATTCTATGTTACGTTCTGATTAACTCTGTACGTTTTAATGATAAACTGAAATAAGCATCATATTTGTTATGTGTAACATTGTTGTCTCACTTTTTGGGTGCAAGAGTGATATCTGGCTTCATGGTTGACCAGCCATTATTTAACAATATGGTGACAAATGTGTCTTTTTTGTTTTTGTTTTTTCTCAGTGCCTATGACGGTACCTAAAAGCACAGTGGAGACTCTGAAGCATAGAATAAACCCATCTCTGTGCATGACCACACCACGGACTGTAGATGTACTGCTGTACACTCCAGGTTTGAATGCATTGATTCTTTATGAACATTAATTGATAAATGAAACTTAAGAGAGTTTTTACAATGTTTTCTAGCTTTTCTCATGTTTTCCATTACATGCTCAAGTTGGAACTCTTACGTTTGCCTTGACCTCTGAGCTTAATTTCTTTTCAAGTGTGGAAAAGTTTAAAAAGGACAAGATGCCATTGCTGAACGCAGGAGCAAGTATAAATGTATTACCGGCACGAATGCAAGTGTTCTTGTTGTGTGTACTGTGAAATATCGCAGACTATAAAATTGTTTCCTTCTGTGCAGTTAAACAGGAACATCAGGAGTACAGTATCTAACTTGAACGCATTGCTGTAAACACATTGAGAAGCAATTGTAGATGTTGCTTCTTATTGCTCTTCTAATTGTGTTGCACTCAATGTGCAATGAACAGCTTCTAATGCAGCCTTATCTTAGAAGAATATGGGCCATGTCTGCTTTTACTTCTAGGCCAGTTAGCTTTTTCAGACTGTGACTTGGATGGAACTCCTAAGCTGTGGTGTGCTCTTAGCCAAGGGACAGTTGTGGTATTTGACGCTGCTAGCTGGACCATGCAACAGAACTGCATCCAAGTAGGATTTAAACAACTGGTGAGATTTGCATGAAAACACAACTTGATTTCGGAATTTTAGCATTAAAAGTAGTTAAACTCATACTCGAGCATTACTTCGAAAACCCCAACTTGAGTGAAATTAAAACGTAGATAAAAACGACAAGTACCATGTTGCATTGATTCAAACTGTTAGTTTCATTTTAACTGTTGGCCTTGTGTCAAGTTTGAACTAGTTTGTTGTTTAGTTCCTCACATATCAAGCCTTTTACGGAGTAGCTCATATATTATCATTTACACTGGTTTCCAGAAATGTAAATAAAGTATCTACAATGTCACCTGGTGGTTAGAAAACTGAGGGCAATAGCCAGGCAGTAGAGTACACTGTGTGAAAAGTCTGAATTTTGGAGCATTCAAATTGCCAGCAGACTTCACTAACTATTGACAGCAATTTGCAGCCTGTGAACTTATTATTTGTATGTGTGAGCCACATGACTAACCCATAGTTACTGTTAGGTGCCTTTCCTGTCGTCGTCATTTCATTATTTCCTTTTTGGTTCATTTAAGTTAAAGACCTGTTGTAAACGTAACAGAATGGGATTTCATATGTAGTCATATAGTATCTCTGTTGAATATTTGTGCCCAGAATTGCATGCTGGGAGTAGACCAGGAGCAGGTGTGGATTGGCTCTCAGGACTCTGTAATTTACATCATCAACCCGCACAGCATGTCGTGCCATAAGCAGCTGACTGAGCACCGAGCTGAGGTCATGGACTTTGCCCTGGAGGAGAAAAGCCACAGGTTCAGGTGACTGACAGAGCAGTTGCTTTTAGTACAAATGACTTGCCTGGATGATAAGCTAAAGGTGTTTATGTGTATTCACTTCAAACATTGAACAGGACATCAATACACTTTAAGCCATGACGTATGGCTGTGTGTGTGTCGAATAAAGAAGCCAGTTATGAGGAAACTAAACAAACTTATTTGGTTCTAGGGGAGCACCTGCGGAATAACAAGTGGATTTTACATATTCAGTGCTGTTCCACCTTATTTCTCTTCCTATTGAGATTTATGTGATGGCGTCACTCTTCACAGTATTTGTATACAATTTACAATACATCTTGTACAATAGAGCACAGGCATCACATATGATAAACGTATAGAATAAGCAGTTTGTGCTTCTACACACAGAAGGGTCTGTGGCTATATTTCTTCTCATTGCTCCTCTTCATCACCTCGCTCATGCTCTGTGCAGCAACATAAGGAAGTACAAACAGAGAAACTGTCCTGTTGGGAAATTTATTTTACACCATGACACACAGGTTTTGAAAATTCTGTTTACTGAGTGTAAAGCAATGACATGCAATTAGACACACGGGTTTTGGAGGAGTTTAAATCCATGCTGCACTTGTAAAATCACTCTTCGATATTAACTTGAGTACATAAATAGGTCTTATTTCCCAGAACACCGTACAGTGAACTTGAAACATGTTGCAAGCCTTGCCTGTCTTCAGCAGATGGCAGTATTGCATGTGACATTATCCCAAAACCAGAAGCTTCAGGAATGACCTGATATTGAATTAAACTGAAGTGGGGTTTTTTTTTCTTTTTTTTCCTTTCCAAAGCCACACTCAGGTGTACTCCCGTAGCGCTGATGGCTTTGTACTTGTGTGGGATGTTCTCACTCTGAAAGTGAAGAAACAGTTTCATTTGGATTGTGAAGGGCTGAAGTTCATTCAGCTTTGCAGTGGAACATTATGGTGCGGTAAGTCAACATATGCTAAGAGCGGTTGCAATAAAGTTTTAAATAGAATGGCTCCTGATAACATTATGCAAACATCACAAATAACAGGATTTCAAGATGTGATTTCAGGATTTTCAAGACCTACAGTTGTAGTTCCTTATGATAAAGGTTTTCATTATTTAAGCGAACAACAACTGTCTTAAACCCAAACTAAGGTAGAATTGTGTAATATGAATCATTAGGTGCCGATGATTGTATCATGGAACTGAGGAAGAACGGGGTGCTTCATCGTAAGATCTCTCTTCCTAAGGCAGTGATGAGAACAGTCACTACATTCAGCAGCTTTTTACTACTAGTGGAGGTTTGTGTTGTCTTTTACAAATAAACCAAACAATTTCAGTCTTTACCCTTCTTTGTCCATACCTACCATAACTATCATTCACAAAACCTGATACTTATGTGAATTGCTCCCAAACTCATTAAATAAAGCTTGGGGTATGGGCTAATCTCTTGGCGATATAGGACATTTTTACTTCCATAATTTAAATAAATAGGTTGGAATGGAGGTTTTTTTTTTTCATCTGCCAACTATTTGAGAATCTAGATATTGAAAGATATTGGGCCTATATAAAAATGCTAAAACAAATAAAAAAAAACCTTAATGCTACATTGGCCTTGTTAGATACAAAAGCATACTCGCAGAAATTCTAGTCATAGACAAACGTTATGCGGGGAATGTTTTTAATGGTTGTCTCCTTGAATTTTTCAGCGAGGCGAAATTTGGTCCAGCTTCACAGATTCAGGGGAGCTGTGTGTATGGGCCTTAACAGACCTAAATTCACCATCCATTAGGATCACACTCCCAGAATGCACTGGGGTCACCTGCATGATTAGGGTCAAAAACCAGGTGTGTATTGGCGCCAGTCAAGTAGTCCTGTTAATCCTTTAGATATTTAATTCGCTATGTTGAGTAAGATTTGCAAAGTGTATTTAATACAGTGGCTGGTAAATCTTCTCCCCCTCTGTTTGTAGATCTGGGTCGGCTGTCTCTGCAGAAGTCTCGAGCCAGGCGGCGTGAGCGGGAGGATCTTTGTGTTGGACATGGAGAGTTGCAGTGTTGAGAAGGAGCTACAGGCTCACACGGACAGCGTTCAGGCTCTCTGCTCCGCCGAGGACCGCTATGTATTCAGCGGCTCTGCTAAACACGATGGCAAAATCGCCATCTGGAAAGTGGAGTAGAAAGACGGCGAGGCTTGAGTCAGGAAATTCATCTAACCAGAAAGGAAGTTTATGGCAGTAAGGCGTGTTGATCAACGAGGCAACCAATCCAGAGGTAGAAATGTGTATAATCTCACAGAAGGGATTGCTTTCTCCATATGTGTTTAGGAGGAAAGAGTGAATGTGGAAGTTTCAAAGGGCATTCAGTCAAACCAAGTTAAAAGGACTTCACTATCACCACGGTTTTATGACCTCTAAATATTGTTTACAGTCAAAAAAAGTTTGGTGTTGCACTTCAAATGTTCAATTTGTTTTCTTGTCATTACCGTAAGACGTATATAATTTAAAAAAAAATAAAACCGGACCATAAAACAGTCCACACAAGACCCAAACCATGCTAGTTTCATCAGTGAGATGTAAATGCCATCCTCTGAAGCTCATGTACGCTCCTCTTATTACAACATAAACATTTGGGAGTATATTTCTGTCTGGCTCGGCAATGATCCTTGAAACCACACGACTAATGTCAGTGTTTTCAGGGAGAATGTGATCCTATGCCGACACTGGGGCTCGTTATGAATTCAGGCTGCGTGTCTCTCGCCCATGCGGAGAGCGCCGATTGGCTTAGTGCTGGCCGTGGGAGGCTGCACCACAACACTGAAGACCCCATAGGGGCACTCCAACATTGACATGGCAGTGGAAGGAATTTTTGGGATGTGCCTATTAGACAGAGCACACACACATCTGCATCTTCCCCCAGCGCATGTGGGTGTGCAACAAATATCCATACTAACATACTGCTGCTTTTGTCTTTTTTTCTTTCATTTGATGAAAAGTGTTTTTCAAAGCTGGCAGCAGATTACACGCTTGAAATGAATCTTACTATCAGCTGCTGATCTACTAGTTGTTGTTGGGTTTTGTTTGTGTTTGTGTGTGTGTGTGTGTGTGTGTGTGTGTGTAATATATTGGACTAAAATGTACCTCCACAACAATCGGAGAGAAATTCCCAAATCCCAATGTTGGGAGACATTATTCTGTTCCCTATAATAATCATTTTTAAATCGAGCAACCGAAATAACAGACGTGGAGCTTTCTTGTAACTTTGTTGTCGTTTGTTTGTTGTGCTTTCTTTGTGTGGCTTTATTCTGCATCTCGTATTTCTGTCTGCATAGCTGGAGGTCTCCCTTTCAGGGGGTGGGTTAATTCGATAATCAACTTTAAAACAAAACAAAAAACACACACTATTAAAGGAAACGAACACTGCTAAGTAGTACATTTGCTGTTCTGTTGTGTAGCATGACCCTCAACCCGTTTCTCCTAACTTGACTCTTGCACTAAAAATGATCTACAAAACCGCGGCGTTTCCGCGTCATTATTGCTGACCGTGTTGTAGAAGTGTTGGGGGTGAAAAGAAGACAGGAAACGCCGTGTCGTGTCGCTCTCGCCGGCTCTGGGCTCCGAGGTCACACGGTGTCGGCCGGTCAGCCATATTGGCTCCATCAGCGCAGGATGCAGCGGCGCTGTGCTGCTGGGAGCAGAAGCGCGAGTTTTCCGCCTGTGGAGCGCACAGACCCCCGGAGCCCACCGAGACCTGAACGCAAACCACACCGAGAGCTAAGGACGCCCAAACACGAGCCACCTACTGCCAAACAAGCGCCTGTTGCACCGGTAATAACCATGCTTCAGCACTAGCGGACGACGAGAGCACGGTAAGACCGGAGGAGCCTCGCTCAGATCTCCATTTCTTCTAGCGGCAACGCGCAATGCTGTTAGCCTGTTAGCATAGCGCAAGGCACGCAGGCGAGCTGGCGCGGAAACATAACGCTCTGACGGGGGGGCTGTAGGCTGGATTTGCAAGAGTGGAGAAAAGAAAAGAAAAGAAAAGGGACGTGTGTGTGTGTGTGTGCATTTCTCAGCGTTTCGACTCGGAGCCCGTTGTAGTGGTTTTGAGCTGAGGAGGTCGTGGATGAGGATGCCAGGAGGACGCGTTCTCAGCCGTCCACCTAATACTGCTTTAATGAGGAAAATGCACGCGCCCACTATTGAATTGATGAACGTTAGCCACACACACACACACACACACACACACTCACACACTCACACTAATCGTGAGGTCCTTGGTGTGCTCCATAAGCAGCGCCTTGTTGTCACACAGGCAACATTGCTGGGTAAAAACAGCACTGGGCAAAAGTTACCATTGTGGACTGACTTGATGCTCTTGTACCTGACTTGATGCTCTTGTACCTGACTTGATGCTCTTGCACCAGACTTGATGCTGACTTGATGCTCTTGTACCTGACTTGATGCTCTTGTACCTGACTTGATGCTCTTGCACCAGACTTGATGCTCTTGTACCTGACGTGATGCTCTTGTACCTGACTTGATGCTCTGACTTGATGCTCTTGTACCTGACTTGATGCTCTTGCACCAGCCTTGATGCTCTTGTACCTGACTTGATGCTCTTGTACTTGACTTATCAACACGATTCTTGTGTTTTTCTTGAAATGGGTCTAACGGCCCGCGTGAATGTCGAAACCTTGACATATTTCAACATTATGGCTACTGTCACCTGCTTTCACGCCTCGTTCGTTTACCTGGATGAAGGTGGTGGTGTTGTATTGTTTTATAGCGTTTACATGTGAGAAGTTGGAGATCTGCCAGTTTCTCTTTGAATAAGAATAACGGTTTATTCCACAAGCTTTCAGGAGGCATCAGAGGGAACACACTTGGTTAAGTAGGTAGATATGCAAGGTGCTGGTCGTGGCAAGTCATAGCTGGTGTGTGTGTGTGTGTGCGAGAGAGAGAGGGAGGGAGGCGCCGGCACAAGGAGCTCCATAGGTGTGTGTGTGTGTGTGTGTGTGTGTGTGTGTGTGTGTGTATAGCAGGAAGCCTTAGGTATGCTGTAATGCCAGGAACAGGCCACAGGTAATGCAAACAACAAAACACGCTCCAGAGAAAGAGTCTTTCCTTCGGCTGGGTACATGGGAACACATCATGCAGTTTTGGAGTCTCCTGAGCTGTAACACTGGAGGTACGTCACTTCACCTGATCCTGTAAAGACCATAGCTGGTGTGGACTAGGTGTTCGTTCAGACCTGGCTGAGCAGAGCTAGCGTGGCCGCAGGGGCAGGGTTTCGAGTAAACAAGATGGTCGAGTCTTTATCTCTGGAGATGACGGATGGGATTTGCTCCTATGTTGTTTTTTTCCCAATGTACTGGCTGGGAAAGATTTTAAATTCCATTCAAACCAAATTGGTCAGAGGGCTAAGGAATACAAAGACAAGACCAGGCGTATATCATAGTTCCAGCTGAAATGTCAAGAGGTGAATTCCTGGAGACTTGCCTTAGCACTGTGATCTGCTTCAGACTATGGTTTCGGGGGAGTTGTACGTTTGCAACCAACTCCTGAAATCTGCCTTCAGCTTCGTTCAACTTGTCATTACACACAGGCATACAGTAGCTAACTGAGGCTAGCCGAGGTACAAATCGACATTTGATGTAGTAGTGCAGTTCTACAGCCGGAGCAGAAGTTAACATTAAGTTACAAGTGACTAAATCTAACAGGCATGATAATAAATACAAGGCGGTAAGAGTGGGAATCTCGAGAGACATCACGATTTGATTTGATTCAGATTCATGGTGCCACAATGTAATTATAAATCGATTCTTTATGCATCTTGATTTCTGATTTCTATAGCCTGAATCATGATTTATTTTTCTTTCTCTCGGTTTGATCACTTCATGCTTTTAAAACATAAAATGATCATATTTGTTAATCATCAAAACACACTAGGCTTAATGTATTTTCATTAGAGCTGTCAGAAATAAATTCACTCTTCAAATTCTAGTCAATAAAAAAATATATATATATATTTGGATATGTTGGAATGTTTATGATCCCATGTTCTACTTTTATTTAATTTGACTGTTCATTTGGAATCAGAAAAAAATTTTTGGTACTGTTGACCACTTAAAAAAAAAAAAATATATATATATATTTATTTATTTT
>JAOUQW010000042.1:19118725-19136062 GCA_028565825.1 Olivaichthys viedmensis | reverse complement strand
CAGATAAGATCTGAACCAGGAAAGAACTGTTCCCTTAACCCCAACAACATTTTCTAGTCTATCTAGAAGAATATTGTTCAGAATAAAGGCTTTCAAGGCCTAGTTTGCGTTTCCCTTGATTGCTTTGGCTACAGCTTGGTTAAGCTCCTTCCTTATTCAGTCCCTAAATCTGACCAGCAGAATGACGGCGTGAGCTTGTGCGGTTTCAGATGTTTTTTTTAACCATGGTAGCGATCGCAAAGTGTTAGTGACTGAACTACAGTGGCTTGCAAAAGTATTCAACCCCCTTGAAATGTATCAAACTGTTTTTCCGGATTACGAATGATACTTCCACACATTTGCCCAGTTGGTATTGCTATGTGAGCTCGTATGCTCCGACAGTCCAATTTAATATCCTAATTGAATCTGTCTGCAGATATTTTAAAGAAAATGAAAAACTGAAATATGGGTCTTGCAAAAAAGTATTCATACCCTTGTGCTTTGGAATCTCCAATCTTACACAGATGAAAAACAAGGACATAATTGCCTCTTTTAATTGGTTTCTACCTGTGAACCATTAAAGCAACTGCCACATTTTCTACATACAATAAACAATGTGTGTAAAAATCATGTGTCAGGCTGTAAACCTGCAGTAAAGGTGCAAGAATGAGGACTGAAGAATAAATAGAAGACCGAGATAAAGTCACACAAATGCATCACACAACCCACACACTGTCTAGATAAGGCTGCTCCTCAAAACTCAGCATCCAAGCTAAACATAGACTTGTGAGGGAAGCCACAGACGGGCCAACAATCCCTCTGAAGGAGCTCCAGAACTCGGCACAAAACTGCCCTGTAAGGGAGGGTGGAAAGAAAGTAGCCATTACTTAAGAAAAACCATACGAGTGCATGATAGTGGCGAAAATCTCTACGATGTGGCGAAAATTCCTACGATGTGGGAAAATGTTTCAGGGATAGAACTATTTGGCAATAATTCAAAGTTTTTAACACGCAGCTTTATTTACAGACGTCTACAAAAAACACGGAAAACAATACGAAAACTACACGGCAAGCCATGACAGGAAACATGCAAACAACACGAGACTGATACACGGGGAGATTTAAAGGGTAGACAAACGAGGAACAGCTGGTTACAACCAACATGATCAGACAGGGCGGACTAGACACACACACACACACACGTGCTAAGCACGCGGCGGCCGTTGCCGTGGCAACCGGCCCAAGCAGTCACGCGCAGCGCAGAGCGAGGCGGCGTGCGCGTGACAACAGTGAAGTATGGTGGTGACAGCATCATGCTGTGGGCTTGCTTTTCATCAGCAGACATGGAACATCATGTTAAAACTGAAAGAAGAAGGGACAAAGCAAAATAGAGGGAGATGGAGTGCAAGACATCCTGCTCCAGTCTGCGAAGAAATGGTGGCGCGTGAGGAAGGTTCACCTTTCAGCAGGACAATAACCCCAAGCACAATGTTCCCCAGTCAAAGTTCTCACTTCAATTACATTGAGAGTTTGTGGCACTATTTGAAAATGGCAGTCTACAAATGTCATCCAACTCAACACAAATGGAAAAAATCAATCCAGAACAAGTGTGTGAAGCTAATATATACTTACCGTTATTGCTTCATAAAGTGGCTCAATCAGTTATTAATGTGTGGGGTGTGAATGCTTTTGCAAGACCCAAATCTGCAGACAAATAATTAAATTAGGATATTAAATTGGACTGTCGGAGCATACGGGTTCACAATAACAATGCTAACTGGGCAAATGTGTGTAGCATTCGTAATCTGGAAAATTTTGATAAATTTCAAGAGGGTTGAATAGTTTTGCAAGCCACTATAGATACAGAAATGGGAAATATGACAACGCTGACTTGAGTTGTTTTTAAATGTGGAAAGTGAACTCTGGAAATTAAACTTAAGACTGAATCAAACTCCTGTTTCCTCAAAACTGTCCTTTTTTTTTAGTTTTTAGTTTTTAGCATATATGACTTGTCATTTCAGTGTTGATACTACATCGATAATGAAGTACAGTAATATTGACATGTTGGAAAATAATGGAAAATGCCACTGTCATAAAAATCTTGCATTTCCAAAGTGACAACTTTATGACAGAGTTGTCTGAAAAGTGTTGTCTGAGAATAAAATCAAAACGGATAAAAATCTAGTTGTCCACGTCAGAAAATGATGTCTACGGTGATTCTTGTTCTTAAACAGCTGCCGTCTGCTGCCTTCTGAATAGAACAAGTGTGTGATAGTGGTGGAAGAACCTAGCCATATGCTTTCATAATGACACGAGTGTGTGTGAGTGTGTGTGTGTGTGTTGGTTGTCCAGCTTGTTTCCCTATAGTTTTACTTCTTCTGATTAATTTGTTAAACAGCATGCCATGCGTTAACCGCCGCAATGCCGGATTTGTTTTGTAGATTAGGTGGTTGAAGGCAGTCAAGCACTGCCAACAACACAGGATTGTTCCAAAGAAAAGTCTTTCTTTATCTTAACTGTTGGCACACACACAAATAAGTGCTCTTCCAACCGCAGCTGGGATGTTCTTTTACAATCTCTCTAACAACTGCAACACAATGCCATTTAATCCAAATAACAAGCTCTCTCAATTCTACCTGCAATCAGCGTGTCTTTTATCACATAACCATAACCACAAATGGCCAAACACAAAACTTCTTCTCACACACCAAAAAAAGAGAGAATTTGTAACAGGGCAGAGTGTTTGCCCCCACAGGAGAGCTTAATGCCTTCAGCCTAATACGTTGTGGTGGCCCGGTACTGATCGTTGGGAACTTCTGGTGTGATTGATTAATAGCACAGACATGCCGTTCATTTACTGATCACTTTTATACATCCCTTGTTTTTTAATTCAACACGATGAGTCTCATTATGAGTGTATGTTAGTTGAGTAGTCCACTGATCTGCCCATGTTTTTGCGACAACAAATGACATATATGGGACAGGTGGAACTTAAACCACTTGACTGAATAATGCACTGATATAGTCCTCATTATCAGCTTCTTGGATGGGTTTTTCCCACTTATTATTTGATTTATATATGATTATAAAGAAGAATAGTTCAAATCGTACACATTGCTCCTTAGTACACCTGTAAAGTAGCTTATGATCTTTACTTATACCGCTCTTGCTCCTCAGACATCAGGAAGCCTTGGTAATGAACACAAAATCAATAAAGTAAAACACAAACAGTAAAAAAAATAAACTCCCTGACTGAGCAGGAGAGCAAAGTCTAGGAGGCAGTTACCCGTGTAAATTGTGTAAAGCACAAAACCACCCAGTTGAATGTTCCAGATTGATTTGGTGTATCTAGCCTAGCGGGGTTAGAAGGCAGAGGATAATGAATGGCTGTGATGAAACTGAAGCAGACTGTAGGCTCTGATCTAAAACTGGCTTACCTTGTGCCAATCTGACCATTATGGCAATGGAATGGTTAGAATACTTATTTGGAGAATATTGCCATAGTTAATCCTATTTGGAGGCTTACTACAAGTAGAGCAAAGCTCAAAGTTCAATGAGAGTATGTGTTTGTGTAATAGGGATTTTACATGACCCTGGTTTTCTGCTGTTTGAGCCATTGACAATACAAGGTGTGGACATAATAAGAGAAGCACCTAATAATTAATATCAAGTAATGAGTAGGGCCGCTGTTTACCCTCAGAGGAGCTTCAGTCCTTCTTTGAATTGCTGTCATAAAAGTCCTGTATGTAGTGAGATGTTGGAGCATTATTTGAGAAGAAAAGTGTCCACTTCTTCATTAGCCAAGTGAAAACTCCAATGTGCTTTTCCCATGTTTTGGTTGCCCAGAATCCTAAGCTAAAAAGTGGTAGGTAACGTAATTTAGCTCAAAAGTAGGACAAGCTAGTTAGGTGCAGTCTACGAGTACTGGAAATCCCGGCAAAGGGACGACTCTGTGTAGCCGTAGTCTTTATCCTCTCTTAATAATGTCTCTAATGTTGTATATGGCGTTTGCGCGCTCAACAAAAAAGCGGCACGTCTTTGGCAAACATGGGCTATGAGCTATGGGTTTTATTATTCGAGTGTCCCTAGCGTCTTCATTTCCCGCTCGACATGTGTTTAACTACAAGGTGACTGCGTAGAGTTATATGCGGGGCACTGCACTGTACTTCCCTGCGTATTCCGACTAAAGTGCGGTACATTTAAACATGCATGTCAAACGAAAAACTAGTTTTGCTAAAGTCAACAGAGAGTATGTTCTATTTTTTTTTTCCCCTCTTGCTTTTGGACGAAAGAAGAGGAAAAAAGCTGCTGACCGCTATATCAGCAGCCTACGTCCTCCGGGCAACTATGAACAAAAAGCTATTAGCCCGGACACAAAATCTGCTTGTCCTGGGCGCCCGGGCTAGTGATTTGTCCACCCCTGAAGTCTACATCACATTCTGTGCTTAAAAACATACCATAAAGGTTCGTAGATGTTTAGATTTGGAAAGTGTTGGTCCTCATCCTGGTGTTAATGAAATCGCTTTGGGTTGTTTGTAGAGCAGTGTTTATGGTAGCCGTGTCATTCTGGAATGTTATTTCTTGCTGCCGGCACTATTGCAGGACTGTCAGTTTTGCATGTGAAATGAGGTGTGGGATGACCGCCTAGTCAGATTTGGGTCAGAATTTATGTGCGTCAATCAAAATGACAGACCCATCATTTCAGAAAAGAGGCTTTCTCTTTCTCTTGCTTTTGCTCAGTTTGTCTGTCTTTCCATTCCTCTCTCTTTCTCTTTTTGTTTTCCCCGTCCTCTCTCCTGGATTCTCCTCACCTGTTGGTCTGTATGTGAGCGGTTTCTTTAAAATGAAAGTGTAAATTGTTCAGTGTTGGGACCTTGGCCATCAGGCTTTTGGTACATTTGTGTTATTGGTATTTTTTGAGGTCAGTGCTCTACAGATGGTACAAAAAATTTATTAATGACTCCCCCTATAGCCCACCATTCTACTGTGCCATTTACACACTGCCTAAGCACATAAATGTGTTCATTGTTATTTGACGACGAGAGAGGCGCAGTGTGCATCGAATAACAGAAATCTACTGCATTCCATATGGAGAGAAGTAATCCTGATACAATGAACAAGTCGATGTGACTTCTTCATCCACATACACGGGTTTTTCCTTTTTCTACTCTCTGTTTGCCCTCTTCCTGAGCCTCTAGATATTACCGCTTCTTCCTGGATACCTTCTAGATTCCTTCTAGATTAAGAGTAATACCACTGTTAGCCTTTGAATATTTGTGTTTCTTTTTATTTTGGTGATAGCTCTATAGCTCTGACTTGCTGCAGTACTTACAGCTAGAGGGCTCTCTCTTCTCAGGCACTTTAGATGTTGTGTGTTCTGTCGCTGCTCCCAATACACACTCGCACACATCACACTACCTTAAATGGATGCTGTGTAGCTCTTGGTGCTGTAAAGACTGGTGAATGACTGGTGACTTTTTCTCTCTGTTTTGTTGCAGATTTTGCAAGGATCTCATACTACGGAGGTAAGTAAATCTCGAATCTAACCCTCAAATGTTTGAAAGTGATCACTTTAAGTAGATGCACCAGTGTAATGGTTTTAATTTGGGAATCTAACCTGCGTTTATGTTTTTTTTAAACTTTGATCCTTTGACTGAATGTATACTCACATATTCCAGTGGGGGACAAGAGGAGGAATGGGGGGCGTTTCAGACCTGGGGATATTTCTATGGGAGGCTGTACTATGCCCGTAAAGGCCAGTATTGAGCACATAATAGACTTCTGGGCTGATATTTGAGCCAGTGCAGTTCCTGTGGGAGAGTGGGGTGGCAGGAAATGAAACTATCTGGTGTCTATTGTGGGGATAAAACCTTTACCCTGGCAGGGGATAAAGATTTCTTTCATTACCCTCGCAGGGAATTAATATTTATTTCATTACCCTGGCAGGGAATAAAAGCAAACGTGTCTACACGATTGGAAGATATTCCGTTATGTAACAGGTTATTGTCAAATGAGTGTGTGTCACATTAGTCAGGGAGCACTGTGGGTTTTATTTATTTATTTGATCTAATTCATTAATTCATTCATCAGCCTTTACTTCTTCTCAGCCTCTGCCAATGTGTGAGGGTGAAGGCCAGCTTGAGCGTCTTCTGATATCGGGACTTGTACTAAAACAGACGGTTTATCGTAAGCTGCATCATCATAAGACACAGAACTTGGTAGTCCTTCCTGTGTGGACAATTGTAAGACTTATCCAATCTGATCACTTTGTTACAGTGTTGCTTTTTAACACACGTCCTCTTAAATCCACTGTGAAGAATCTTGGGCTGTTTTCACACCTCGTTCGTTCGCTAGTCCGCACCAGAATTCGATTTTCCGTGACATGATATCTTTTCCATTTGGTTCGGTTGCTTTCACATTGCAAGGATTTTCAAGCGCGCCAGATTTGCTTGATTGGTCAGGAATTTAGTGGCGTGTGCTTGGATGGACACTTCTTATTGGTTCTCATAGAGCTTGTTTTGCATTTGTAGGTCATGCAAGTGCAAGTTTATTAGAGGAAATGTAGCATAATATAATTGTAAAGTACCAGTTAATAACGTGTGTCACACACACACCAGCAGTACAGGACCACAGTTCCCAGAATCCCCCACGCAGCACAGACGAGACACTTCCTTGTTCAAGTTCGCCGCACTTCTAACCAGCCGCACCTGCTCACACACTCGCACACACCTGAGAGCAATCCAGTTCCCTCTACATATTCCCTCAGCAAATCTAGCCTCAGTGCTCAGTATTGATCCGATGCAAATCATCATACCAAGTGTTTTCTGGACTGCCTTCCCGACACCGACCCTGCTTCCGAACCCTGGATTTCCGTATTTACAGGAAACCCTGTATGCGCCTCGCCCGACCTTCTGCCTGTCCCCCGACCACAAGCTTGCCCAATCCCTTAACCTTGTCTGACGCCTGTCTTCTCGCCCATTGCCCACGCTTGCATCCGCCCCCCCAGCGTCCTGACAACGTGCCAATATAAGTCATGGTGTAAGGTCGATAAACCAATTTCTCTGAACTTATGGAGCCTATCACCATGTTTGTAGACCCATTTATATTGTTTGCTGGGATTATACAATATTCCCGAACTGTATTTAAGCCATTTAAAAGGAGAAGGAATACGTGCGCAATTCGCATTGATCTACTTGCGCGCCGGGAAATACATTTTGTTCCGTGGGGAGAGGTGGTCTTTATTTCTCAGTATTTAGACAAAAAGGGTAGTATGTTGAATTTCACCAAGACTGCAGAACTGTTGGTGTTCATTATTCATCACTGGCTACCACATTAGAACCGAAAAGACGAATATGGAAAATGGAATTAACTTTACCGTGGTGATAAAAGCGCTCTGTGTCATTTTGGTAAAACAGTAAAACAGTGTTGCTACAAGTAACACGTGGTTCACTTGGGCGAGGACCCAAGTGCTTTGGTTGTTTGGTGCGCTCCTGAGTACGGGTGGAGTGTTCACATCTGTCAAAACGAAGCAAACTAAAGAAAAGGTTAGACAGGTCCGCACCAAACAAGGTCGGTGTGAAAGCACTTGTGATTTGCTGTCGGAAATCCTCTTCCTTCCATTGCAAGGCAGTTTCAGATGTTCCATAAGCATTACGTAGGGAATGTAGGTCAGGCTATGAAGTTATAGATATTTTATATCTAAGCTGATATCTTTTATATCCCTAATAGTTATAACTAGGCCTGTCACGATTATGATATTTTATCTGACGATCGATTGTCATACAAATAATTGTGATTAATTGTCTGTATTAATCAATTCAATGCCGTTGTTATAGTATATAGTACCTTAAAGTAAAATCCTAATAAAACAGCCATTTTTTAAAGCCCCCTCCAACACAGTTACGCCAAGTCTTATTGACTATAAAGTGTCGCTATATAGGGTATGACATCATGCCGTTGTAGAACTAAACAGTGCACTATATGCTGAATAGAGCGTCATTTGAGATTCAGCCACAAAAAAAAAAAGAGTGACTCCAATAAGTGCCTGTTGTTTCATAAAACTGTTCACATGAAATATCATTTTAAGGATGCATACGTTGTGGTTATGTATTGGAAAGTTGATGCATAATTTAAAAACTATGAAAAGAAAGTGTGCCACACATGACGTGCATTTATTCAGACCCCTTGTCCTACAGGAAGAAATAGTTTTCGGAAAATGGAGGACATGGAATCCTAAACGTCTGAATTTGCAAGACTTGCCTTTGAACACATAAAATATGATGAAAATTCAAATAGTGTTTGGACATAAGTGGATATAAGTATGTAAATATACAAATTATAACATAGAATGATATAATTGTTGGTGGTGTTTTCTGTAAACTTTTTAAAGCTATTTATAACATCTCTTTGCAATTGTTTGCGAGACACTGTGGAGTGCTGATGTGCGGTGAAGTGTGCCGGGAGAGAGGAAGGTTGTTTAGTCTGTTGGTAAGAGACAGCAGCAGTGACCCTGGTCAGACCTGATCTGCAGATTGAGCGAATAGCAGAATGGCTTACTGAACAGAATTAGCATATTGGTCAGGTAACCCCTCCCCCTTTTTCAGCTGCCTTAATTTGATTCACCCTTTCTCTGTCTCTCACTTCCCACCCCTCCCTTTCTCACCGGCTCCGCTCCTCGCTCTTTCTCTCTCCGCTCACACGGCCTCCAGACACACAAACACGCACACACACGCTGCAGCGTTGCTTTCTGTTTCATTCTGGATATCACCTCTGGATAGACGCTACAAGAACAAGTCCTCCAGGAGCCGGCAATCCGTCTCGTGTTGTGGATTTCGGTTCCAGTCCCACGTGCTTCACCTCACCGTCAATGGTCTATTTTTGGATTTCTTGGATTTCTCCATTTTGTGTACCTCCAGCAGTATTAATTTCTCTGTCGCACGTTCTCGTCTCGCTGCACGTGCTGGGATTATTCCGCACGAGCGTCGGGATCAGGATTGTACCCCGTTAACTGGCGCCCACATCTCTCCTGTGTGCCCCTGGCAGTGCAGAGGTCATAGGGGGCCGAGGTGGGCCCGGGCGGCCCCCTGCTCCCCATGTGTGTGAGGGGGAGCCGCAGAGCCGCTGGGCCTGGGAAAGAGAGCCAGGTGGAGGAGCAGGAGGAGGAGGAGGCGAACGTATGGAGAGCACCGGCTGCAGCCCCTTCCCCCTGTGCTGGGCTCGCAGAGCCTGCGTCTACTCCTACACATCTCCTCTGCCAAGTATGTCACCTACATACAGTCGTGCGCTAGCTGTGGGAAGGGTTTCATCTTCATCTGAACCGTGCTTGCTCCCTCGGAGAGGTGCTGTAGTATGGGTGTGATTAGTGTCAAACATTTTACAATTGAATATCTGTAATGCCAGCCCTACAGCCTTGATATGAACTTTGGTTTAAACATTAGTGTTTGGGTTTGCTTATTGTTTGTTTTATTTTTTTCCTAAAATCAATCCAAACACATTTTAAACTTTCAGAGGACATTACAGTTTTTTCAGGGATGTGATGTCATTTTTGAAGTAAACGTTAGGCTGTAAAGCTTTAATTGTGCTTTAAACCTTTTGGGGCAGAAGAAAAGTGCCCTGATTCTTAAGCATGAGTACTTCTGAAAAATGGTGCACATTCATTTAGTAATATATATAATAGTGCCCAAAATAGGTCATTATACTCACAGAGAATTTAATAAGTGGATAAATAGAGCTAATAAATAAATAAATGCAGGTGGTAAGCCGTAAGAGTGTAATGTGTCGCGTATCATACGGCATCGCTGCTTGCCCTCATTAGACTGTGTCTGTAATGAGACTGAGCTCATCTCTGAGATTCAGCAGGGGAGTAGCCTACCACAGAACTGCTTTATTACTTCATTAGTGTTCATTAGAAGCACATTTCAGAAACAAATCTAGGATATTAGCTCACTGATGAATCTCTGTAGTTTTGTCCGCAAAGTAAAGCACAGGATAAAATTGCCCTCTTGGGTCCATATTTAACTGCCCTGATTGGTGGTTAAATGATAGAAGAAATTTTTTATAATTTAACCATCAAATATGAGGGACGCACCCACAACAGCCTGTTTCAACCAGTTCTATAGAGCTGTGTTTTTTAATAAAGCTTTTAGTGTCTTTTTCCCCGAGTAGCGTACTCTCATTAGTAGTGTGAACTTCCCGGGATGACCTTTATTCAAGGGATACACACACACACCCACACACACACACACACAGATGGCACAGTGTTCTCCTGCTGTTTGATAATGCCAGAAAAACCCAGATTGTGTATCAATGTTTTATATGGAAAAGACGTGGCAGAGCCGTAAAAAGATTGGAGCACATTATAGCATTGCTTACTGGAGACACCTGAGCGGATGCGAGTTTCTCTGCCTGGGCACCAATGCTCATAGACTGAGAGGGAGAGGGGGCGTGAGCCTGTGCTGATTGACAGTCACTGAGAGGGAGAGAAAGAGGAGCCGCTGGTTCCTTATCTCCAGAGCCCTCCTGTTTTAATCCCTCCTTTCATGTGGAGGGCTTTCTCTTGTGGTGAAAAGAGGAAGGATCCTGTCTCTCGTTCTGCCATTACATAGTGAAAGGAGCAGGTCTCCGAGTGAAAGCTTGCACTGCCATCTGAGAGCTTTTAGAAACTGTTCAGTGGGAAATATGCAGTTCTTGTATTGTGAGAGTTTCTTAATATACATTGTCAAGATCGAATGTGCAGGAACTTGGCTTCCATTGCATGCGTTGAGAGACGAGTCTTGTAGAACATGCTTGTTCGTTAGCTACTGGTTGTCTGTGGTTAGAAAGTCTGGAGCCATCTTGATTTCAGGTTGACTGTCGCTGTTGACCTTCACTCACCGACAGACATTGCGATGATTTAATTAAGTTTATCATGTCTGACTTTCATTCTTTCACGTCATAACGTTGAAGCTGCACCTGGTGTAACGTAAGCTATGTTTTTGTGTATGAGGGGCATGTGCCTCCAGTGGGACTGCCTCTGACCAGATATTATTTGGGTAGTGAACCATTCTCGGCACAGTAGTGACACTGACATGGTAGTGGGTGCACGTTAGGAGTCAGAAACGTTTGACGGTTAAATTCTTGCGGCTGATGCGTGAGGCGAAACATACAATATTGGATCAATCATACTTACTTACTGATCAATCATAGCAACTGGCGTTATTATGCAACTATTTCTTTATGAAGAATCTACCGAGCCGTGTGTTAAGAACAGCACAATTCTGTGCCGTTCCTTGTTTTTCCATTCTGGGACCATTTTTTCCTGTGCAAACTGAAGTCTTAGGGGTTTGTCATTAGAAATTTGTCACAAGAACGTTTCAGCAGTGGGTGAAATGTAATATCAGCAGATTGTCTGTTCACTTTTCCCTTCGTTTCAGTTTATGAGGTTTTACACCTCTGGACCGCAGTGCTAATTATAATTTCCTAGTATGGGATTTGGCACCATTTTCATTCATTTAATGTCGTGTTTTAAACCTGAGTCATGGCCAATTCTTGAGGCTGTGCCAAAAAACAGGAATCTTAGGAGACCTGAATGGGCCTTAAAGAATAGCATTTTATTTTAGAGTATTAAAGAGATACAAATATAAGAGATTTGGCAGTATGGAAAAAAGAGGGTTAGGAAGAGAGAGGCGGAGAAGTCTACAGATCTATGAGTTCAAGACTCTTATGCATAATGACGGCTGTTAGAGCAGTGAGCAGTGGGGGAGCAGAGTTCTGTCAATAATGTCTAAAGCAGGGTCTGAAGCCTGGCTCGATCACGCCGTTATTAACCCACTGGTTAAACTGGACAGAGTATCTCTGAGTTATTGCTACATCCGTTTCAGTGTTTTTTTTAAACGAGTATTTTTCTTTATGCTGATGGAAGAATAGTAAGGTTTTTCATTTCGGTTTTATACTGTTCCATGTTGAACAGTGGACCATGTGCAAATGCGGACACGTAGTGGAAGTGGAATTATTGAGCACTTGTAGAGCCACTGAGCAGAAGGAGACTCGATTGACTTTATGTCGCTTACTCACTGAGCAAGTGTCCAACAGGCAGACATATCCAGCACAAGCCTTGCTAGAGAACCCTGTCCAACAAATTAGTGGTTCAAAAGGCTCTTGAAACTTTTAAGGTGGCTGTCTGCATTCAAAAATTGTTAGCATGCAAACCAGAGAGTCAAAACAAAAAGTTACAAAGATGTTGACTGAGTAATCCTTGTTCTCCTCCTTCTGAATTGAATTGACTTCAGTATCTGTCCGACATTGTCATGATTTGATAAGAAAAGAAAAAAGAGCTAGCAAATGTTTGTTGTGTTCATACCAAGGAGCCCTGCACAGATATTGAGAGAAGAGAGATGTTTGCTGTAGGCAGTTTGGACTAAGAGCTGCTCAGGAAGAGGAGTGTGTGCTCCTCGCCTCTGTGGGAGGTACAGACAGGAACTGGATATCCATAGTGACTTGCTGAAGCTTCACGCTGCCAAAGTGCATTGTGATAAGCAGGATGCGACGTCACAGAAAAGGAAATGCGGAAATATTTGCCTGTGTGTGTGTATTAAAAAGTGTGGGACGACCATGTGTGTGTTTTTCAAAGGCACAGGATTACCCTAAGAGAGATTAGTTCAAAATTAACTCAGTGTCAGTAGCGTTCTGTGTGCACAGTGAGGTAGATGTGTGCGCTGAGATTTAGGAGTTTGCCTTAGCGTTTGCGGGTTCAGATTGCGGTTGCCCTGCACTGGTCAACTCAGCTCTGGCGTGTACATGCTGGCCTTTCAGCAGAAAAGGTAGGGAGAAGACTTTAAGCCGCACAGGAAATATCCGAGACAAACTAAAAAGCCAGATAGATTCTGCTCTCCGTTATTGACTTTCCTGGTGGTTTTTGATTTCTGCTTCATACTTCACTCTCTGTATTGCAAGACAAATAACAGTGTGGCTGTTAAAATGTAATCGTATATTATTGATTTGCATATTAAAATGTATGATGGCGTTTCACAGCATCATGTCTTACACTATCAGGTAATGCCGAATGCAACTGTATTAAGTGTATTATTGAATTATTTCTATTTCACTACAGTGTGTCACACAGGTTTGAAGTAAGCCTGAGGGGAGAACCAGGTTTGGTGGGGGGGACGGTATAAAGTTGCAGTTTGGGTGATGCTGGGAGGAATTGGGGAGGTTGGGGGGTATTTGTGTGATGTCTAGTATGCTTTTTATATACAATTTGAAGTTACTGGTACAGTATTTAACATAAATTACCAGGAAAGGAGAAGCTTTATCAGGTCTGTCAGGTTCCTCTGTCTCCTTGTTGGTTTCTTAGGTTAATGCTGATCTGCTCTGTTCTCTCCTCGCTCCTAGCCTTCTTGCGTCTTCCTCTTTGCCCGAGCCTTGACCCCTGAAATATACTTGGTTGGCCTCAAAGTATGACCTACAGTATGTGTGATAGACAGTGCCACGTCCTTAATTCATACCTATTTGGAAATGAGGACATTCTACTGGAAAATCGACGAGTAATCATGACTCGTGCTGTCAATTCTGCATGGCTGCTTTTGCCATGCATCAAGGCCACAGAATGGCATTCTGATGGAGAGCTGCTGTCTCGTCATGTTTCTCTACTTCCCCTCCAAAACTCTGAGCCACACTCCGTTCTTACAGCAGCCAGCTCTGATTTATAACTCATCCTCAAACTGTCATCAGAGTGTCTTTCCCTATTCATAATAACTAACAGTTATAAGGTTGACTCTCTATGATATATGATCTTATGTAACAACAAAGACAACGTGATGTGAACGTGTGTGGTGTTGACTGGCAATTTTATTCTTTTTATGTAGCTTAGCTCAGCGAGGATCTTTTTTTTTTTCGTGTCATTACCTGAAAGAAAAAGAATGGCGAAGCGGGTGTCCTCACAGCAACACGTTTGAACAGCTTTTGCAATTGTTAAGGTTGGAAAAAGTATTGCGGCAGCGTTGGGTATCCGCCAATAAACAGAGCTCTGATATCTCGTATTGGAAATCGAAATTGGTGCATCCCTACTTTCCAGTCCAGATTTGAGATTGCTATCCTTTTGTTAAAAAAAAAAAAAATTGGTATATTCTATTCATGTACTTCTGTCTTCCCTGCAGAATATGACAGACACCTAGCATCTCCCAACGGCATGGCAACAGGTTACCCGGACCCTAACATAAATCGCCATGGCTTGAGTCAGGCGGTGAAACCACGCTTCAGTGGAGGGATGGAGCGGCCGGCTGGGACGCTGGAGCGTGTGCTCAAAGTCTTCCACTATTTCGAGAGCAGCAATGAACCCTCCACCAGGGCCAGCAACATCAGACACGGAGACTCCACTGACATCAAGGTAGGACAAGATACAGAGTAAAGGGATGCTCAGGCATTCAGTCATGTGCATATTGGTGGACTGAAGAAATAATAATATTAATATTAAACAATTTAGTCCGTGTTAGGGCTGCATGGTATGAGCAAAACACTATGTTCAGTACGTTTTTAACTTGCGATATGAAAAATGGCCATTAGTGATCATTTTGTGTGGCATTGTTATATATTGGACTGCAGGTTTTGGGTAGTGATTAGAGCATTTACAGACACTCAACTGGAGGATCTGAGACTATTTACGGCACACAGTGAGAATTTGGCATACTGACTACAGCTGTTATAACATCTGTTATAAGGAATGCTTGATGTACCAGAGCCACTCCTAAATGGGATGCATTATATTGAATATTTTTGCTTTCCAGTATAATAATGCGGAGACCAATATTGCAGTTGTTATCAACTTTGTAGGACTTACACCAATTAGGAAGGTAAAGCAAATAATAGCATGTGTATTTTATGTTTCACAGAGCATCAGAATTTTTTTTTTTTTCAAATGTCTAAATGTATTTATCAACAATCTGATTTCTTTTCTTCTTAGAGTGTTTATATCAAGGGCGAAAAAATACAGTTTGATTAAAACAGTATCATTGTGTCCCATGTTTTTTTCCCCCTAGTAAATCCTGCTACCTATATCACTGTTTACTTCCTGCCCACGGTTTGGGGTTTCCAGAATAATAGTTGAATTTTTTTCTCTGTCCGTGAACCACGCAGTGACGGTATTTCATGACTCAGTGTGTTTACTGTGTTGAAGGCGAGAGGCGGACTGCGGACAAAAAAATAAACGGGAGTGGCATGTTGCTGTAAATTATTTACAAAACCTTGTTTTTTTTTTCCTGCCCTCTTGCGCATACCTCTGTCCACTGATCTGCGTTCTGTTTTGTAACTCCTCATCACAGGAGAGCTCTCAGGGTCACCTGCATGCCAACTGCGTGACCTAATAAAGCACCAAAAATCCGGCAAGCTTATTAAGTTTTACGTTCAGTCTGGGGAAAATACGTCCGTGCTGTGTATATACTCATACTCGGGGTAGAACATGGAGATGAGATCTACTATTCTATATTTTGAGAGCTCTTAACCGATTGATTCTATGGCTAATGAAGCGCTTTCTCTCTCTCTCTCTCTCTCTCTCTCCTTCTCTCTCTGTGTCACACACACTCTCTGCCTCTTATGACTTTCTCTCTCATAAACACTCTGGCTCACACTTGCATTCTGTATCTGCTCCTCTCTCTCTCTCTCTCTCTCTCTCTCTCTTTCTATCGACTTATCAATGTATAAGATAATCCGTTTGAAACCGTTTTTAAATTCTCCCGTCACTGAACAACTTCTGTCAGAGAGAACGTTCTCAGCCCACCATGGAGCAGGTGTTCACTGGCTCTCAAATCTGTATGACTTTTTAATTGAATATAAATGAAATAACAGACCATATAAATGATTTTGCTCAGTAATTAACTTGGGAATATATTGTAGTATGTTGGTCATATTTAGGAACCTTCTAGCACAATGCGTAGACGTTAATAGCACCATTTCATGCACGTGACACTATAAAACATGGTTACACATGTACAAGGAAAAGTATTATTATTGAATAAGGATAAAGCATTTTGGGTATGATGGACGTATTTTAAACCGGTCCCTTTTTTTTATGTTCAGGGCATCATCCAGAAGATCGTGGACATTCACAAGGTGAGGTGTGTTGCATGTTTCGGCCTGCGCCTCAGCCACCTGAAGACAGGCGAGATTCACTGGCTCCACCCGGACATGGGCGTCTCGCACGTGAGGGAGCGCTATGAGCGCCGCCACCCACAGGACGAGTGGAGGTGAGTCAGCATTTCACAGCCGCTTGCTGCACTCAGCTTCAAAAGCTTTGTGGTGTGTTTCCCTTCTGCATACAGTAAAGCTTGGAATTAATCAAGTTTGATCCGAGTTGTACTCGGTAATGCTCAGTAAGCCGTCAACATTTAGCACTTAAACTGCGCTAATACCGTCCGAGAATCGAGGTCTATGTGATGGCTGCTTGGGTGCCTGTGCTTTTTCCTTATTAGTGCTGAAGCCTGAGTGTTTTAACACATTTGTAATTGAACATCGCATTTACTTTGGAATTCAGCTGTAGCACCATGTTGACTGTATAATGAACAAGTCTCTCATTGTGATTCAGATCACCTCTGCTGTCTTTAGCATATCAGAGCTGGGGTGAGTAGAGCGGAATAGACTTGAGAAACCTTGAGTCCTTTAAAGAGTGTGGTAGCAAATTGATTTATTATTTAGCAACCAAGGTTCTCTCTGTCCATCCATTAATAGGACGAATCTATTTCAGCTTTTAGGAGTGGGTAATATGAGATAATCAGAAACTATGTGAACTCTATCAATTCTGTGTGAAATCTGTCTATAAGAATAAAACAATAACTGCATGTAAATGTTGTGTGGCGTGCAGTGTACAGTAGACTTCTGGGCTCTCTAATGGTAATCTTGGTACTAGAACGACAGGCATTTCATTTCCTGTTGGGGGATATAACCTATGGCGTGTTGTTTTTTCTTTCTTTCTGGCTATGCATTATTCTCAGTGTCCCTCTTAAACATGTGTACCTCTGAACAGTTATGTGTAGCATGGTAACGACATGGCCTGCTGCTAATAATAGCGTATGACTCCATTCCTGTCTCCGTGTGAGCAAGCATTAAATAATGCAAAACCTACAGCCTCCTCTTTGGTTTTATCATTTCACAAGACCCAAAATAGGCATACAGTATGAAATATAGGCCTTACTATCTGGGTCAAGCTTCTTCTGTGAAAATGGAGGTGCATATTAGCATTGTGAAAACTGTGATGTTTTTGATAAGAGTCCAATCTGATGGAATTAGTGGTGGCTCAGTGGTTAGGGCACTGGGTTACTGATCAGAAGGTCATGGGTTCAAACCTCAGCTCCACCAAGCTGCCACTGTTGGGCCCTTGAGCAAGGCCCTTAA
>JAOUQW010000042.1:19101374-19115306 GCA_028565825.1 Olivaichthys viedmensis | reverse complement strand
CTGTTGGGCCCTTGAGCAAGGCCCTTAACCCTCCCTGCTCCAGGGGCGTTGTATCATGGCTGACCCTGCGCTCTGACTCCAGCTTACCAACATGCTGGGATATACGAAGAATTAATTTCACTGTACTTGTGTATGTCACAATAAATAACATTCTATTCTATTCTATTGTAAAGCAGAGCCTGAGCGTGCAACACTGTGAACGTCTAAGAATTACACAATTTTACTACTTGCTTGTGTTCTGCCTTATAAACCTCTCCCCAAACACACATTTCAAAGTGTCAGGTGAAATTGTCTGAAAACTCAAGCTAGCCTCTGTTCCCTGTCTGTCATTGTTAAGCAGACCACAACAAACATCTTGCGTGTCCAACCCAAACTTCTGACTGAGCCTGCTGTCTGGCTCTGGCTCGGATTGTCTGACTAATTGTGGGTAATTGAGGGCAAACAATAAGGCAGCTGTGAGAAAATGGAGAGTAATTTTGCCTCGCAGACAGACAGCTGCTCAGTGCAGGCGCTGATGAAATCGTAATCGATGTGTCTGGCAGCTTGCAGTTCAACATGCCTCGCTAGAATCTCTAATCATTTCCATTTGACAGCGAACACCAGCAGAGAACTCATTGGTTCTGTGCAGATTCTCATCCACACACTGACACAAACACGCACGCACAACGTTCCTCTCATGATCGTATCGTGCTGGCTCAGCTCAGGTTGTGTTTCCACTGTCCACTGTGTGGTTGCCACATAGGCTTTAGTGGTGACTTGACACATCTGTGAAGCTGTAGGCCTGAGCAGTCAGTATGAAAGGCTGAGTGAAAATGGGCAGGGTTGTGAATGACTCACCCTCTTGTATCAGCCAGAAATGCAGAGAGACTGAAATGAACATAACTGCATGAGGATGAAGAAAGCATGCACTCCAGCAGTGCGTAAAGAGCTTTCTGGAGAGTGCTCATGTTTTGGTTTGTTTCTGTGTCTGTAGAAAACTTTGCTAAATAGGCCAGAAACGTTTTCGGATCAGTTTGCAACACCCACTCTATACCAGTAGAGTGCAATTCAGACACTTAAGGTCATGTTGTCACGAAGTGCAGGCGTAGATGCAGGGGTGCGGACACAATCGCATAGCCGCTTTGTGCGAACAACATATTTATTTTATACGTACAAAGATCGGGGGGAAACAAACAAAACTCACGCCGCTACATCACACGCGTGACACATGTTTGGTTTTTTGTTAACTAGTTTAGCTCTTTGCTACTGTGTCTTCTCTCTCCTCAGGTATGAGCTGCGGATACGCTACCTGCCAAAAGCATTCCTAAACCAGTTTACTGAAGACCAGCCAGCACTAAACTACTTTTACCATCAGGTAAGAGCATGCATGCTCCAGCACAGCTACTGCTTTACCCTTCTCTCTCTTTACATACCTTTAGCATGGGTAAAGGCCGTTGAGCCTTGACCAGTTTGAGCAATACCTTATACCAATACAAATGTTGAGGCCATTTTTGGTTAACGCACAAACACAGTAAAATGTTTAGCGTGGAGGACTGTGCCAGCTCTGTAGAGTGCTGTATGAGTGTAATGTTGTAAACGTCTAGTGGCATAATGTGCTGCAGGCGGTTTTGGAGTAAAGCTAAACTGGGTCAGTTAGCTTTAGTTTAATTCGTCTGCTTCTGGACCACCAGACTAAGTGAACTTGAAAACTAACGGTCGTCAAAAAGCAGAGCTCAGACTGGTGCCTCATTCCCCTCTCTCTCTCTCTCTCTCTCTCTCTCTGTTCAGCCCACTGTGGATGAGCTACAGAACTTTGGGTTTGATGTGGGATCACAAGCTGAGGAAGTCTGTGTTTAGTAGTGGCCCACATTTTATTGCTGTCCCTTTCGAAATGCAGCAGTAAAATGTAATCCACGTTGGAATTGAAAGGATCGAGAGCAGTCTCTTCCTCTCCAGTACTCAACTGATTCACATGTGTACTGCAGTGACCTCTCAGAGACCAAATAAGTTCTTGGATCCTAGAATGCATGTAAAAATAGTCCATGTATCGTTTTAATTGCACACAGTCCGGCACAGTTCGACTCAAGTACCGTGTAAAACGCCTCTATAAGTTTATCCAAATAAAAACTTTCCTGTCTTTTTTTTAAACAGCCAGGCTTATTTGAGGCTGACAATATGCTGTTCACGCTTTACGTTCTTGCCGCAGTAATAACGCAATTATTGAAAACACGCTGTGCTCCGAACTCATTTATTTATTTATTTGTTTGTTTGTTTGTTTATTTTATTTTATTTTATTTTAATGGCTCTACACAAAAATAGATTGCAGGAAGTGCGAGAAAAATGTTGCAGAAAAATCCGATTTGCAGTCAGTGGAGTGTTTACATGTCCAAAACGAATTTGAATCGTATGTTTTAGTCAGGCTTGGTTTAGGCCCTCATTCGGCACATGACAGTTGGACAGTTTACATGATCCTGGTCCGACTAACCGCCTTCATTAGACTAATATCGGACTGTTGGCGCGTTTAGTTGTTTTTCTTTCCAAGCATTTAGTCTGTTCTGCTGTCATATTGCTGGGGCCCTTTTTCTAAACCGTGACGTCTCTGTATCTACCAGGTGAGAAGTGATTATATGATGGAAGTAGCTGATCAAGTTGATCAAGATATTGCACTTAAATTGGGCTGTCTAGAAATCAGGTAAGCAGCTTGAATCGATATCGAATTGCACAGATATATGTGTGTGTGTGTGTGTGTGTTTAAGAGTTGGAAAAAAAAACGTCATCATTGATCCTTGTACTGTCCTTCTCCTTAATTTACTTTTACAGGCGGTTTTTCAGAGAGATGCCAGGAAATGCCCTCGACAAAAAATCCAATTATGAATTACTAGAGTAAGTCAAACTTTTGGCGGTGCCATTGAATGATTTATTTTAATTCTTCGATTATTGCATTAAGTTTCATTTGTGAGTAAATAAGCACTGGTGTGGATCAGACTTGTCTATTAAATGGCAGTTAACCTCTCACCCACATTTATGGGTGTTATATGTCCTGCTATACTCCTAGAAAGTGGAAACTGTCAGCTGAACAAGATTTTCTCTATTCTTACTCATTCTGTATATGGGTCAGGATTGTGCTCTCGAAACCCTGTTTGCCCTATTTATAGTGGGGAATAATTTATCCCTCCGCATCTCCTGCAATGAGGTAGGGTGCACACTGGAGCAGTGTTTCTGCTGCCTGAAAGCCCGATCATAAATCACGCCTGCTGGCGCGCCGGATTTTACTATTGCAATCCAAAGGCTTTCGAATAATAACGTGACTGCTGTACAATACAGTTTGTGCTTTCACAGTGCTCTCTGTATGTAAACTAGGAGCTCATTTTGGGGTGGTGTAGCACTGTTCATCAGTTTGTGACAGTGGCTTTAATGTTCTGAGAGCTGGCGTCACATCCTTAGAGGCACAGTCGCTCATAGACTGTAACGATACTGATATTTCCACCCATATTGTGAGCTCTATAGCTACAAATACTAACGTCCATACTGGTCTTTTAGCATTTTTCCATGTAGGCATAAATATAAATACGAATTGATTCAATTAAACAGGATAGGCAGCTTTTGTAAGAAAGCTAGCTCCATGTTCATTTTACTTGTGTATGCATTTTGTGCACAGCCACAAGCTGCAACATTATTTTTGGACTAAATATTGGCTTCCTCCTAGCATCTTTAGTTACTAATCGTTTGTTCATGGAAGCTAGCCTCTGTCTTGCAGACCTAGATATGGTTATGTTTATTCGACATGTTTATTTTGCTTGTAAGACTCAAGGCTTGACGTTTATGCTTTTTTACATCAGTGATATGGTTGCTGTGGATGCTTTTGAGACTTTCTGAGGCTTATGCTTGCAAAAATAAAACCGAAACTTTTATATCCCATTATTAGTTGTATATAATTACCATTTGCCCCATGCTTATGTCAACAAAAGGGTTGCACAGCAACAGAACTGTAGAATTGAATGTGGTTGGGTGTGTATAAGAGACATGCATCAGACCTGGATCCATGGTTTTTAGTTCAATTTAAGGCAGCGTTGAGTTGAAGGACGTCAGTGCAGTCTAGAATTGGACAGCAAGTTAACTTGCTAGCCCAGGAATACAGCTTTTTAAGGTACTCCTTTGGTCGTAACCTTATTGTAAACACACAGTTTTAGTGTCATTTCACTAGAATTGTTCGACTAAACTCACTCTATGCTCTACTTCTTTTGTAGAAAAGATGTCGGTCTGAGGAGATTCTTCCCCAAGAGTTTGCTGGACTCAGTCAAGGTGAGGCAGATGCTCCTGCTGCTCCTGTCAGGTTTGGACCAGACCGGACCAGACCCAGCCAGAGCTCAGCTACTCGCCTCACACACCACATCCCTCTCACACACTGAGATGGCTCTAGAACTAGTTCAGAACTGTTGCCTGTTCTAGAAATGGTTCCAGAACAGTTCTCAGAGTGTTTTAGTAGCCCAGTGGAGTTGAGTGTAACATCATTGTGTCTGGTGCGAGGGTGAGGATGCTGCTGTTCTTCTCAAAACATTACCTGCTTGGCTGCCTCAGCGTTTGTATGCCCTAGAGAGAGAGAGTGGCCCAATTCTGCCTTCAGCCCTTCTTCTGCTGCTCAGGAGGAGTGTAGCAGAGAGTGTTCATTTTCTCTCACCTAGCTGCTGAGTGCCCCTCTTCTCATCTACACTGGAGTTGTGGAGTAGCTGCTGTCCTATTAGTTTTGGGTTTGTTTGTCTGTACTTTATTAGCGTGGTGTTACTTTGCTGCCACTGTTTGCAGGCATGTTATCCACATTGCTGCCAGTGGATTAACCTCCTCATAGTTCATCTTGTGTTTAAGGACTAAATGAAAGGTCTGGAGAAAGTCTTGGTGTTTATGATTACACATCCGAGTGTGTGCATAAGATCCAACCAGATCAGGTGTTCTAACTTCCAGGCTTTGAGATATTATTGCAGATTGTGTGTGTGTGTGTGTGTGTGTGTGTGTTCCCTCGGGCTACTTCTAGTTCTGCTTTGCTTTTGACTCCCTGTGGTACACCCATCTTACCTCACTCTACCTCAGTGATCACCCTGTCTCTGGAGACTTGCCTTCCTACAGAGTTTACTTCTAATCCATTAGAGCTAATCCAGCTAATCAGGTAGACTAGTTATCTGGAGCAAGTGTGTTGGATTAGGATTGGACCTGAACTCTGTAGATCCCCAGGAACAGGGTGGTTGAGCACTGCTTTACTTTAATGACCGACTTCATTTGCCTACATTTTCACCAGTCGTCATGGAAATTTCAGCATTTCTCAAGATAACTGAAGAAGAACGATTTGGTCATCACTTTTAAGTGCTGTGTATATTCCGAAGTTAAGAACACAAAATGATCTTGAATTTCTAATAGATAATGAACCATGCTGAATGATAAATGCATGAGAATAAATAGTATTTGCCTAATTACACATGCTGTTTGCACCATCGCATCATTAAGACTCATTTCCAAAAAGGACCGGGGCATAGAACACAGTTTTCTTTTTTCTCCCCATGTGCTTTGGAAGAATGTTTTTCATCATTCGATTAGAAGCAACCTACTAATAAACGATCCAAATCTGTTTTTATCTTTACAGCCTAAATCATTACGGAAGTCAATCCAGCAGACGTTCAAGCTGTTTGCCAACCTTAATGATGAGCAGAGCATCCTCAAGTTCTTTGAAATCCTGTCACCAATTTCCAGATTTGATAAAGAATGCTTTAAATGTGCACTTGGCGTAAGTTCATATCAACCGGATTATTGTGACAGTTTGTGTTTCAATTTCTGCCGTTGAGGTGGAATCATTTTTCTACCATTTTTTTTTTTTTTTTCTTTCAATAAAAGTAAAAATGATCTGAGTGGGTGTTCTCAAGTGAGCTCATGGAAAGGAGGCTTCTTTCAATCAGTCATTTTGGCCTGAAATGACACCTGCTGGCTGAAAAAAGAACTGTTAAAGAGAAGGGCTATGCCTAATCCTTCTTTTTTTTTTTCTTTTTTTTTTTAACTAAATCTGCACTAGAGCTTATTATTATTATTATTATTATTATTATTATTATTATTATTAATATATTAATCAGAAGTGTTCTCAGTGAACATTTTCAAAACATAAGAAAATTTCTTTTTTTAAAAATATATTTTCTTTAACAAAATACAAATTGCCAAATTACCCGCAGCCCACAGATGATCAATCGCAGATCATTTTAGAAGAGGGACACACACAGACATTTAGGCCATATCCGTTACTGATACTGTATAATACTCTATACATTTGCTCTTACATTTAGTCATTGAACAGACGAGTTCTAGATTAGAGTTCTAGTTATGAATTATTTAGTATATACTTGACGTTGTATAATCCTAGTTTGTCTGTCTGTCTGTTTTCCATAATAATGTTATTGTCTGTCATTATTGCTGTTTTAATGAATAATGTTGTTATATATAAGCACAGGCAACACTGTGCTGAAATCAATCAGGCCAATAAAGCTCATTAAACTGTGAACTGTGTTCCTATTTAAATAACAGAAGAAGATTAAGGGATTAAAGGTTTCAACTGCATGACTAACCAGGTGCTTCTGTGTGTTACAGTCCAGCTGGGTGATAGCAGTAGAGCTGGCCATTGGCCCTGAGGAAGGAATCAGCTACCTCACTGACAAAGGCTCAGCCGTGAGTATCACTGCAGCCAATGAACCGATGGCTGGGTGAAAGAAAACACAATAACAGCCAAAACTCCTACTCTTTACTCATGATTTTGTGAATTGCAGGGTTTACTTTTAAATCAGTCTTGTGTACTTGAGTGTACTTGAGTTTGTCCTTTTCTCTGCGTTTTGTAGCCGACACACCTGGCCAACTTCACGCAGGTGAAGAGTATTCAGTTTGAGGAGCAGGAGAAGAAAGGCATACTGCAGTTGGATGTAGCTGGAGCGGCAGAGGTACCGTTCACCGACCGTACACACACCTATACACACACCAAGCATTTTGCCACCAGGTTTTTTTTTGGGTTACGGGTAGGGTTGGGCCATATGCCAAATTATATCATGATAAAAAGTTTTTGATACTCGATATGTATCACGATATTTAGTTTTGAAGAGTAATGCCACTTTAACAAAAATTCAATGGTTGGTACTTGGAAAAAGTTTTCTTACCTGTGTGTATACCTGTTTACCTGTGTGATGCGTGTATGGTGCTGATACACAATTTGTGTGGACGCAGCCCCTGAAAGTGACGACACCATGTGTGAGCACAGCAGAGAATATGGCCGACCTCGTCGATGGTCATTGCCGTCTTGTCAACAAAACCTCTTTGTCTTTCATCGTCCGTGTGCAAAAAGGTACAGACATGCTTCAAATTCATTTTTTATTTCTCAGCTCGCTAGCCAGATTCATACATGATGTGCATTACAGTTTTTGCTGGAGTATATCGCTGTCTACAGTGCCAGGCTTATTAGTGCATGTTCTCTTGTACATGTCCATTACACGCACAGCTTAATCGAAGTTGTGTCTTGTGTCCAACAGAGGGAGAAAGAGCATTGCCTTCAATCCCAAAGGCCCCAAAGTAAGTACTTGTTTACCTTTGCAAACTGAGTGATCTTTCACCAGAACCTTTGCCCTTTTAATATTATGAAAATACTTTCCAAAAGCAGTACAAGGTACGTGGCGTTTCACCTGAGATTCAGCTTCAAGTTGCACCTTTGCCATCTGCCACCAGTTTGGATATGTGTGATGATGCATGATGAAGAGAAGGGTAGTCAGACCCTTCTACGTAAAGTTACACTTGCTTTATAATAGTTTGAAGGCTTTTTCACACAGCAGCATAAATCTGATTTATTTCTCAAATCAGTATAGTATGGAGCAGGCAAACGTTGGCCGGTTAGACAGCTATGTTATGTTTTACATAAGAGCAACATCCAGTCATGGTTCTCAATGTATTTGGCTCAGGCAACAGCGATTAATATGTTTGTTGATACTGCGGCTACCACGGTTAGGTGAGATCCTATGCTCCTCCTCTGACCTGCCTAAATACTGCTTTTCAACCATTTTGTTACTCTTGTCTCAAATATCTGACATCAAAATGCACGTGCACCGAAAGATGGAAAAAAAAACATGAAATATGATTTAACTGGTCAAACTGACTCACATGGCCATGAATAAATGTACGGCTTTTAAACCACGAACAAATGTGACTTGTATCCAATTGAAAAAGTCAGATTTCATGTGTTTTTCCTCAGACTGCAAAAAATATGGATATGCCAAAAAATCGGATTTGCGCTGCCAGCCTGAACACGGCCTTAGGCGGCTGTCAGAATGCTTTCATGGCTGCGCACAGTTGAAAAGTTGTGTGACTGGTGCTTAAAAAGATGGCAAGTTTCTTTTGCATATGAGGAGGCATGTGATGTCCTTTGCCCTTCCTGTCCGGTGATGCTGCTTTTTCATGATGTTGAAAAGACAAAAATGAAGACACACGACGCAAGTGAACACATTCTAGTTTTTGACTTGGTCTTTAACCTGCTATTTTAAAGTAGCCACGTTATCTCACCGGACACTTGCCGGAGTCATGTGGAATTTCTCAGTTTGTCTCAATGGCAGTATGACAACCTCCAGCCTGGACCTCCCCACCTAAACGGGTTCTAATCGAACAGTCCCCCAGCTCTTTTTTTGCATATGGGTGGAACAGCCTGGCCTAGTGCCTGTGCTCTGAACAGAGTGTTCTAGCTTAAGGGGTTTGGTAGTGCTAAGGGTGTGATTAATGATGTATAGTATTCACCTGCTGCAACCTCTGATTCACAGAGCCTCGAACCATGACAAACGACAACAGAGTGTCAGGACGAAGGCCGTCTCCGTTTCAGGTAAGATGCATATGCTCACACACTTTTAGTCCACCTATCACTGAAACGAAGGACTGGCATACTGCAGCCTGATCCCACCTCAGAGAATCCAGAAACTCTGCAGCCTGACCTGTATCAGACTAGCTGTGTGTACACTATTTAGAGAATGTGTAATATAATATGTGTTGTGTATATATATATATATATATACGTACACACAAATATATGTAAGGAATAAAACACGACGGGGCGTGCAGTTATAGGAAAATAATCAACGACTGGGTGGTGTGATGCAAGTCAGTTCCTGTTCTCCCTTTCTGCTATAGCAGTTATTAACAGTCGTTCCCTCACCAGCCTCTTTATGTAAATAAGTAAAAAATGCAGCTTTTCATGTTACTGATAAACCTCAAAGCACAAACTGCTCTGCCCCGAAGACTTGCGTTTCTTTGACGGACAATTTAAAGGAACAGCTTTACCTCCGAGTGTTACGAAGCGCTGACACCAGAGTCTCCTTCCATAAATGTTAAATAAACCTTCTCCTTACAGAAAGCTTCACCACAGCAATGATTATACACTTTTCTTAGTTAAATAACAATGCTTTTTATTGATTTATCGATATGTGACGTCCCTGTGAATTAGTTGTTACTATAGAAACCAAACATATTAGAACGTGCGGATTAATATATACCTGTGACTTTCCTTGCAGCTGGCACTACTGTCCTAGCCGTGCGGTTATAGAAAATCAGTCAACACCTTCTGACCAATCAGAATCGAGAATTCACCAGCGCTGTGGTTTAAAGCATGTGTAATGTTCAGGATGATGTACTGAGTCTGCATATGGTGCTGTTTTCTTTGTTCTTCGAAAAATCTGACCTTTATTGCTATTTCTCCAGTTTAGCACTGAAGGGCACACAGATGTGCTGTTTATGAGTCGTGTCGTCACAGATGTTTTTCCACTTTTACCTTGAAGTCTTTCGGGAGACGCATTACCATGCTTGTAGCCTATTGAACCAGAGTTTCTCCCCAAGTTTCTTAAGAAGGCTAATGAATCATTTCCATCCACCGAGGATCCTGCTGCCGAGCAATTTCTACATTAGTTTGAACGCCCTAACGTTACATTCACTCTAATTTAGCGACTATAAAGCTGTCCATTCTTACATTGTTACTTCTCTTTGTGGTTCTAAGAGATGAGTATAATCTCTCTCTCCCTCTCTCTCTCTCTCTCTCTCTCTCTCTCTCTCTGTCTGTCTCTCGTTCTGATCTTTTGCATGCTGCTATGCTGCTGGGATCTGCAGATGAGATTAGTGGAGACGGTAATGTCATACTCCTTTCATGTAGCCAAATTCAGCCAAGTTGCTGTACAGTCGACATTAGATCAACTGTTTGCATTAGTGTGATGACACTTCATATCGGGGAGACTTTTTTTTCTTTTTTTTCTACAGTTGAATTCCTGTCCTGCTCTCTTGGCAGAGAACTCACTTTTTCCTTAAAAGCAGACTGGAGAGAAACAATGCATGTGAAAGTAACCATGACTTCATCTGCTTTTCCCAAAGACACTAAAGCTGTCATCCATCCCCAAGTACACACACTCTCTCTCTCCCTGTCTCTGTTACACTCTCTCTCCCCCATCTCTCCCTTTTAAATACCAGAGTGGATCTTATTAAGCTGCCAAACCTTTTAAACATTCAGCTGGGCTGGAAGAGTGTGTAGATATGACGCCACTCTTTCTCCTCTCACTGAGGTGTTAGCAGAGGGAACGGTTCAGCGTGTGCAGCCAGTTAGTCGAGCACCTTTTCCTTTACTGGGACTATATGAGAGAGCTTGACACTGAGCTTGTTGAACTGTTTTGACGTTTCCAAACTGTTCTGCTCCTGCGTTTGGGTTCATCCAGCCTTCTCGCTCCTCTTCTGCAGAGACAGACGACTACGCAGAGATCATAGATGAAGAGGACACGTACACCATGCCCTCCAGTGAGTATTCTGAGTTATTACACACGATCCAAGCTCAGCAATAAAACAGATAACTGACTGAACCAAAGTAATACACAATGTTGTCTGCACGAACTTTCTCACCGTGGTTTTTTTTTTGTTGTTGTTGTTGTTGCCCGACCAGATGTTCCTGAAACTGTGTTTATGCACACAGCACTAACCTAGTTTCTAGCATGCGCTCCATCTTTTTTTGTCTACTGTTTATCCTTACAGCCTCGGCTGGTCTTAATGTTCTTGTTCAATCAGTCACTGCTGCTTTCTGCTGAGCTGGTCATTTCAGTCCTAAACTGAACAGCTGATGGCTGTATTGTTCAGGTTCAGGCTTTTTGTGCCTTTTCATTATACTGCTGTATTTCAGACCAATGTCCTTTATTCCCAATCAAATACAGATTTAGTGATAGGCCAAAAGACAGACATGCACGGTACTTCCAGTAGTAAATATTGAGTGTAAAACCTAAATCGAAAATAGTCTTTCCTAAATCGAAAATGTACTACCATACTGAGATGCATTTTTGCCTTGCATGAGAATGGAGCAGAAAGTGGAGCCGTCTAAAGGGTTGTGGCAACATTTTTAAAACGTATAGGAAAATCTTTAAAATTCTCTTCCAGTAACAAACACGTTTGACTCTTTTAGGCTACAGTCCACATGAAAGTAACTGAATCGCAGTCGGCTGTAGTGATTTCACATTCATGCGTTTACTGTGTAGGGTGATGACCATGACATTATCCAGTGTTATATATATCCAATTTTGTCTCTTCTCACATTAATCGCATTACAGAATACTATGGACTAGATGAAGGTAAAGGTCTTTCTCCTGCTTTTTCCATTTCTTTGCTTTTGCTCGTGTAGTGCTGAACCTCTAACCTTGTGTGAAGGTGTGTGTGTGTGTGTGTGTGTGCGTGTGCTTTTCCTTTGCCTTCCATTTGTGGTTATGTATTTCCTTTGATGCCGAGTTGCTAATTCCACATGCATATATTAATAAATATAATTAGTGGATATATTGAATATTGATATATCAGAAGGAACAGTTTTAGGCAGTTTTCGGTTGCTGTGTACTTGTTCAGTGTGTATCTGTACCTTTCTTGCAACATCCCTCAGTTGTGGCTGATGGACTGTTTTTTTTCTTACAGCATGTTGAAAACAATATATATTTTTTTTTTGCGTGTGTAAATTAATTTTTTTTGAAGCGAATGACAATGTGATTACATTCTTATATGCAGCAATACATGCTACTTGTTTAAAAATAGAGGCTACTGTTATTGCCCAAGTCCTCTTCACCCAGCATTTATTACCTAGGGTCACAGTGCGTAGGCTGTAATATCTATGAAAATTGTGCCTGTATGCATGTGTGAGTAAGAGCACTAATTTAGGATCAGATCTTCCTTGTCTAGAGACTTGCCTTCATTAGGATACGAGAGGCCAAACTTGACCCTATATCTGTGCTCTCACTCTGCGATGATTGATAGCGATGCCTCCTGGACGCCATGTATGATCCTCTGAAATGCCGTTTTCTGGTGTGATAAGTATGCAGTTATTTGTCCCCTCAGCCAGGGATTATGAGATCCAGAGAGAGAGAATTGAGCTGGGCCGCTGTATAGGAGAAGGCCAGTTTGGAGACGTCCACCAGGGACTCTACGTTTGTCCGGTACTCCACTCCCCCTCCACTGCTTATGATAATTGTGCACGTCATCACCATTTTTGGAAAGAATTCAGATCTTTTTTTCTGTGGTCTGTAGGACAGTCCTGCCCTCTCAGTGGCCATAAAGACTTGCAAAAACAGCACGTCAGACAGCGTGCGAGAGAAATTTCTCCAGGAGGCCTGTGAGTACCAAATATGGCTTATATAAATAAACACTCGCATATACAAACCGCCATACATACGGTCTTAGAGTATAGAAACTGAACAAACACATAAAACTGGGTGTGCAGTAGATTTTGTGACTTGGCCTGTATTAGTCTCACGAGCACAATAGGAGGTTTGTGTGTTTATATCTGCTGATTCACACTGTTGAGCCACATTAACGTTTCTGTAACCTGATTATTTTCCTTTTGTTCTATTGTGGAGCCTCACCAGGTTCCCGTAGTCTCATGCTGTAGCATGCGCTACAGTTCACGTTTTATATTTAAGTAATAGTCATATATTTGAGCCATTTAGTCATATTATCTTGTTTGGCCTTTGAACCATGATAAACATGAATTGCTGCAGATTTGTAAGTATAAGCAAGTGGGGAAGTGTGCTAAATTTTCAGTAGTTTCAGTAGTGCCGTCTCCATCCTTCTGCCTCTGCAGTGACCATGCGCCAGTTTGAACATCCGCACATCGTAAAGTTGATCGGCGTTATCACAGAAAATCCTGTTTGGATCATCATGGAGCTCTGCACATTGGGAGAGGTAATCCATGTACAGCTCATTTAAGAACAGTTTTATTCTGTTTCCTTAATGATGCTGTAGAGCAGGAACTAGGCTAGCAAGACCTGCCTCAGACCAGCACACTGGGGAAACTGGGAAAATCTCACTTAGATATAGACCTCATTTTCCTACTGATAGGCTACAAATGAGATCTGCATTTTTCATACCTCCAATTCCATAAACCTTCTGTAAAAGAATTGTAAATATAGGATTTATGGCGCAATAAGTTTATATTCGTGATCGTGCAGCTGAAATGATTTATAGTGGTAAGACGTATTGTAAGTGTGTGTGTGTATGTGAACGCCAAGACTGAGCATTATGTCAGCTTTGTGGTTTAAGAGAGCAATATTTAATCTGGGTATAGAACATGGATGGATGTCTGTGGTTTCAGGTTGTTGAGTGGAAATGACAATATTTCCACTCATAAGGCCAAAGTTATGGTGGTGGACTTCAAACAAAGACAAACTGCTGCAGAAAGGAGGAGCAGTAGTTCATAGCTGAAGCTCATCAATGTGGATGTGTGTTTTAAACCATTCAATTCACTGATAACTCACTGATGCACATCATTTGAAATATTCCCCTGATGTATTGAACTATGGGCTTAGGTATTACTTTTCAAATCTGTGTGGATGATGAAGACAGAGGGGAAAGTTGAAAGCCATAGATCTATTCCATACCTGGCATATTGTACAGGCTTTG
>JAOUQW010000042.1:19080644-19093046 GCA_028565825.1 Olivaichthys viedmensis | reverse complement strand
CCACAGCAGTTAACATCTAAATGACCAATGAAAAGCTGACAAATCACACCGTGAATTTTGGATTTATTGTGTATGATACTCTCTATGACAAATAGTTTTTTCATGTTCCTGAAAAATCGGAATTTTGGAGATACATGCTTTTCATTGCACAGCTACGATATATTTCTTATTCCTTGTATAGCCGACTCTGTTTTGGGCGACACAGGTGATTGCATATACTTTTAGCCTGAGCACTGATGGAGGGATTCAGGTAAAGTTCTTGATGGGGGAGAAACTCCAGGGGTCTCAGTGTGAGGCAAACTTTAAGAATGATCTGAACAGGTGTATTTTCCTGTCTGTCCTGTCCTTCATTCATCTGTTGGCAGCACACTTGCTGGGTTTGTCAGGGTTCAGTGCATCCAAAAATAGTTCTCAGAGCCTGGGTTTAGGGCATGAAATACATTCTCTTAGCACTGCGTCTCACATGCTCGTGCCGCTAACATCTCCTGCATCTCCCCACTGAAATCTGAGAGACCGAACTTTACCTTATTGAGGTACATTTAACTTTGGTAAGTAATTCACGCTAGATTATAAGATTTAGTCTGAGTTTGTAGTGGCCTGGGGTGTAACTGCTCTGTAGGATTTATTATTCCCTGTAATGTTAATGTTAATAGAATATTAACAGTATTTATGTACAGGTATGGTTTTGGATTTGTTGGGTTTTTTTTAAACTCTGCTTCTCATATTCCATGGTATAAAGTGTTACATAATAAACTTCATACATCATATATGCTGCAGGTAATGGGCTGTGTCATTCTTTCCTGGAACGTAGCTCTGATCTGCACGTGTAGGCACGTCTGGACTATAGAAGGACACTCTAGCCCTAAACAGGCAGGATTAGTGTGAGGAGCTTGTGTTGAAGCAGCACGTGTATCCGGATTCCTTCCCACCGTGCGTGCTCAGGCTTTAGCAGTGATGTTGTTAGCTCACCGGGCTGTTTTCCCTCCTCAATGTTTCTGCAGCACCATTCTCGCAGAGGAGAAAGCTCAACAAGAGGAGCGCAGTCGGATGGAGATGAGGAGGCAGGTGAACGTGTCCTGGGATCCAGTGGGATTAGACGAGGCACCCCCCAAAGTAAGTCACTTGTGCTCAACTAGCAGTCACACGTTCAACCCTAAAGCTTAATGTGAATGAGGATATGAGAGAACTGTTGTACTCCACAATCAGCTAGAGCTGCGTCATTTAACACAGTGTCTACACTATATCTTTAATATATTTCTTAGCTTCACTGGTACCTCTGTGCATGTCCCAGACATAGAGTTCACACTGGCTTGATGATGAGGTGAACAACATGTCACCATTTCTCACTCCTGCAATGTGGTTGCTACTTGAGCACATAGCCATTGTGAGAAAAGTAGTTGGTTATTAGTAGTATTCAGTACATTACTGATTTTTATTTCATCATGCAGTATTCAAACTACATATGAGTGGATGTGTAGAAGTGAGTGTTTATTATTGAAAGTTTATTATAGATGATGCTTACTTACTGTAAGTTCTTTTAGACACAAAATGGTGCGTATTTATCTGTATTAATCTGTCATTTGTTTTCCATCACAGCTAGATTATATTTGCACCTTTTGGAAGCTACAAATCGGGCCAATTTTTCGATTTGCTTTCAAAATACCAAACCTACGCTTCAATCCTTAACTTTCCCCCCTTATCCTACCTTATTGTATTCTGTAACACTTCATTCCTGAGGGAAATCCATGCACAAACCACCTACTTCTGCTCCTGATGTATGAATGCTCTACGTTGGTGGTGCTGTGTCCGTATGGTATTATGTATTATGGTTGGATCCCTGAAATTAAATTCATTTGCTTATTTTGCAAAAGCTTTTATTTAAAAGCGGGAAGTGAAGCAGAATACAATTCGGGCATATATCTTACATATGCTATAGATAACGTTTGTGCATTTCATGCTAATGAAAATGTTAATTATGTAATTGTAAAAAATGGCGCACAGCTCAAGTTTATTTATGATTAGTGAAATTTTACAGTAAGTTAAAGCGTTATGTAGCACGGGTAAAATGATTGCAGTCGGTAAAGTGTTGCAAATGTATTTTTTTGGTTTAGTTCTAGACTGTCTTTATTATGTTTCCTTCCAGTATTCTTTCCAAAAGTTAGGCATGAAGGCTAGTGGAGTTGGAGGGCTGGTGATTAATAGCCCTAACTGGTCACCTTCAGTGTGTGTGTGTGGGTTTAAATGCTTCTCTCACACTTTCACCCCCCACTGAGCTAATTCATGACCATGCAGTCATTCTGTTTGCTCCTCTACAGGTGTCCATGTCTGTCTGTCACCATTACACTAGCATGACTGCTATAGAACTGTGTGTCTTCCATTACTGATGTGTGTGTATAAGCTGTGGCTCATCTGCGCATGTGTTTTTGTCATGCTTCTCTAAATATCCCCTGTTGTCATCCATGTTGTGTGTGTCTGGTGTCTTTGTCTGGGCTGGATTGTTCCTGTTTGTTGAGGGTGTGTGTAGCCCTCGCGCAGACCCTCTCTGCAGCAAAGTGTTAGCTTGGACTGTCTGTCTGCTGCTTCTGCACGTCAGCAGCCTTTCGGCTCCCAGCTCCCCCTCTGCTTCTTCCAGCCTGCTGCCTTTCCACAGCTCCCGCTCCCATTACTGCTGAACTCCCAGAATCCCATGCTGCCCCCGCAGGTGCCCAGGCTCCACAGGAGGCCCTCCTTACCTCCCACAGAGTCCCGAGCTGGGCAAACGCTGAACCAGCATGCTTACTATCCCTCCCCACAGGCAGGTGTTATTGGGGCAGCTTCATATTTGTTTTGGAACCACAACCCTTTCAGAATCTCTATAAAATAGTTTCTAATATAATTAGTTCATCGATGCATGTTTTAATGCACTCAAACATACCGCCTTTATTTGCCACCCGCATGAATTTGCACGAACTCATTGTGACGCAGGTAAATTGAGAGATCTGTCCTCTACACACAGATGCTTCTTATGTTTTATGATGTCTGCAAACTTGCACTGGCCCATCTTAAACTGACCGTTTCATTTGTGTGTGCTTTTATGTTTTTCACTTCTTGTTCTGCTGTGTTTTGGCTCTTTCTTTCCTCTGCTCGCCTGGAGGGGTGGATACGTGACTCTCTTTATGAGAGAGTGTATAAGGTAGATGTGCCTCTAAACAGCTCTCTTCATCCACAGCTGAATGTGGTGCAACATCTCAACCAATTAGAAGAGGACGTACTGCCTTTTCTGTGTAATCCTGTCTCCTTTCATCTAATATACATTCCACCCCTTCCCCAACTAAATAACAATTCATAAGAAAAGCATTTTGGATGTTTAACTAACCGCTCGTCTTTCCCAAGCGTATTGTGGTTTATGCCCTTCAACAGCCTGGACTACCCATCCACACAAAATCATTGCAGTTTTGCAGTTTTTGTGTGTGCCTGGTTGACCTTCCCTAACTGCAGTTATTTTGTACAAATCGGTATAATCATGTAGGCTTACAATAATGGAGGTGTGTGTGTGTTTGCAGCCCAGCAGACCTGGTTATCCTAGTCCTCGCTCCAGTGAAGGTTTCTACCCCAGTCCTCAGCATATGGGTCAGCACAATCACTTTCAGGTACACACATTCACTCCCTCAAAATCTACCCTCTTAAAACTACACCCTCCTACAACACCAGTCGGGTATTTGTAAGATGCATTGCTTGTGTTTTGCGTTCTCTAGATGGGAGGCTACCCGGGCCCTCACGGCATGTCGTCCATGCCCGGTGGGTTGTACCCTCCACAGGCCTCAGGCATGGGGCTCGACCCCCACAACGGCTGGAACCACCACAGAGTTTCTCAGGACCATGCCATGTGGAACCCCAGTATGGAGGTGAGAGGAAAAAGATCAACTCATGAACTCCACTGCTTGTCTGACTGACAGTCTTCTTAAATTCCAGTGCCAGAGACTCACTGACTGTTTAGCATGCTTCAAGTTTTTTATGACTTTCTACAGTCGAATAATTCATAATGATGTAATAAGTGTTGTGTAATTAATAGTGACAATTGTTTTCAAGTCATGGATTAGTAAATGAAAGCACACCGTGTGTGTGTGTGTGTGTGTGTCAGGACGGTGGTGTGCTGAGGGCCGGCTTGGGCCTCCCTCCTCACCTGATGGAGGAGCAGCTGATGTTGCAGCAGCAGCAGCAGATGGAGGAGGACCAGCGCTGGCTGGAGCAAGAGGAGCGCTTAATGGTACTTAGTTCAGCTCATCTCCTCTAACTAGCCTTCCTTTCCAACTGGTTATGTCCTCTACGTCTCATCCACCCTTCAACCTTTTACTTTCCTCTTGCCTCCCATCTGCTGTCAGCCCTCTCTCATTTGTTCTGACACTCTGAATGCGTTACCCTCCATCTTGCACCATGCAACTCTCGCTCTGTCTCTCACCCTCTAGACTCATCCGCTCTCCCCTCCTCCATCCCTACTCTCAGCAGAATTCCCAGATAGAGTGTGCTAGAGCTCCGTCTATCAGCTCAACTCAAGTCTCTTAGGTTGTCTTTTGTTGAATGAATGATCCAAAAACTGCAGTATGGACGTGCAGACAAATAGCTGAAAAAAGAAAGTGATTTGTTTTTACAGGGACTTAGCCTATCATTTTTATTATTCATCGGTTCACTCAAGTCCAGATCACATTCGCAAACCATTGCTATCCCTGACTAGTGTTGTGCACAGATGTAGGGAGGATGTTAAACATTTTCAGTTGTAGTAGTCTTAGTCGCCTGGCTCTGGACACCTTTCATGCTCAACCTTTAACACCAATTAAAATACCATAGAAAGAAGGTTTCACGTGTGAATCCTGATTGAGAGAGAGGGAGAGAGAGAGAGAGAGCTGGCCAAGCATGTGTGTGAAAAAGAGAGTGTGCAGTCCCTGAGCTATTTTTACTCGACTGTCATTATCTTCAGCCTGTCTCATAGAACGCCTCATTCTACTTCCTGTGGTCAGCTAAAAGCAGCTCGCAGCACTGCTGCTAAACTTCTTACACCAACACACTGTGTTTCAAAAACTCATTTAAATCTTCATATTGGAATGCATGTTCATAAAAAGTGAGCAAATTTAGTTTTCAATTAAATATTCAGAATTCAATAAAGATGATGTGTTGTGTTTGGATGACTGTTTAGTATACATCAACAGTGTGTATGCTACAGGTGCAGCATTTGGGCATTCCTGAGTAATGAGGGGGTTGTGTTAGCACTGAGGCGTGAAGCAGCTAAACTCACCCTGACCTGCCACTGATGAAAGTTAAATTGCTGAGGCTAGAAGGGAATTTTCCCCAATCCTCTAGCTTACACTGCATCTCTGTAGTGCAAGGAAAATGGCTGGCACATGCCAGGGGCATTGAGGTTAGCGAAATCAAGAAGAGAGAACAGCATGAGAAGGGGGGAGACACAAACACGAGGGAGTGAGAAGAGGGGCAGGCGGCAAAGAAATGGCGAGAGAAGAGACAGCCGTGGAGAAAGAGCCAAAGGGCAAAGAAGGAACAAGGTAGAGAAGAAGAGGCTGTAGCGAAAGAAAGGTGAGAGGAGGGAGGAGGAGAGAAGGGGAAGACTTGGCATAGCTAAGTTGAGGCTCGTTCAGTGGGAGTGACTCGGTGTGGGTGCATGCATGCCTCACCACAGGAGCTTCCTCTCATCACATGCTTTTTCCTCTGTGAATGGAGTTTAACGCGGTTCTCCTCTTCAGACTTAAAACGCACCAAAAAGGAATACAAAGGAAGAGTTCATAGGATGCAGGTCTTCAAGTCCTGCTTTGGGAAACTGGTACGGTGCTGGGCAGGGATGGGTTTCAAAATAATCTTGAAGGCTGATTTCTCTAATACTAATAGGTTACGGGCTGTTGTGTAGGACTGTATTAATAAGACAATTGACTGTAGCTTTGTACGTCTGTGCTCATGAGCAATGATGTGCTGGGCTAATTCTGAATTAGTTTTTGATATAGAAAATGTGCTCAAAGTTGTGTTCTTTTCAGCATGCTGAAACTATTAAGATATATGTATGTAATGTGTGAATGACGTTGTGGCTCGTTTTGGTGTTTTTGCTTCATGTCATGCTTGAATGCTGTCTTTCTTGAGGTTGCTCCTAACAAGGCCATGTAGTGACCATGAAAATACTGACAAGAACATAAAGTTGCTATTGTTGACTGAAGCTATATACTTAATGTGCTGCTTTCTTCTCTTTCTCTGTCTCAGAAACCAGACTCGAGGAATTCCAGAGGCAGTATAGACAGAGAGGACTGCAGTCTCCAGGGACCAGTGAGTTTCTGTGTTTGTTTGTTTCCCAGGATGGACTTAGTCCAGACAATGGGAATTTCCTCTTTTTTTAAATAATAAACTATTCTCTGTATAGTAGTCACTTGCGCACTACAGTATTCAAGCACAAGGCATCGTTAGTATCCAAACGGGTTTAATGGTGGCACCATGAAAGAAAAGCATTTTTGACAAGCAGTGCCTCCTTTTTAAAAGTAAGTGAGGATTTTTCACATTTTTGGCACTTATTGCAACAAGACGTGTCTTTGAATGTTACTGCTAACATCAGTTCAGAGAGGTAGTGTTCAAACTAGTCAGATCTTACTCATAGTGTGTGTGTACAGACATGTATGTGTGTGTGTGTGTGTATCCTTGGACATACTCCCTGTAGAATTGCCTTTGGCTTTATACTAAATGGAAAAAGGAAACATTACATTGGCTGTTTTAGTTTCTGCTCTCGCTGTTCAAAAAATGCTAAAACATCATTCACGTTTTGTTTCAATAAATATAGAGGAAATGAAGTGATTGTGTATTATAATGTCTAGTTATTACAATCCTGGACTGTAAAAATGTGATTCATTCAGCACTGTTGGTTCTTCTCACGATCTGCTCTGCCTTGCCTGGAGAGGTTGGAAACAGAAGAGACGATTTAGAAGATGCACATCGTTCTAAATGAGATTTAAAAAACTTTATAGTAGTTCAGACTGCTGTAATTTAAGCATGCATTCCTTCCTTAAAAGCAGGGAAACGGTAGTATGAGCTCTCGGGTCCCATCCCACAGTACAGTACAAAGACAGCGATCGTGTCTTTAGCCCGTCACGGGCACCATGATCGGCTCTGAGACCTGCGTAGGGCTAATCAGATAAGACTTTATTGATAATTGGGACACTGTTTGGATGTTCTTCAGAAACAGAAGTGTTAATTATGGGATTAATAAGCCAACCCAAGAATACACAGCCTCACTCGTTAGTCGGTAGGTGTCAAACTGAATGATGTGATGCAGGTTAAAAGGCCAACAACCGCACCGGAAAAGCGCTTAAGACCTGATGAGTATATTGTCTAAATAAAAGCATATCCCCAGGTTATAGTTCACAATCAGTTTGAGGGGATGATACCGCTTCTATATACTGTATATAATATGTTCATCTTACAGTTAGCTAGAAACGGAGACCTCTATCGGCCTTCAGGTCCCTACTCAGAGTTTTACAGCAGGCTTAGTGGTAAAGTCCTGATATTTGGGGATTTTAAAATAGTTCTTGAAAAGTAAAAAAAAAAAAAAGATTTAATAATGCATTTGTATTTTTTCATGAAGAATAATTTGACGCCACACACTCTTGTAATCACACTCTTGCTTTGGTTTTGACATTTGGAATCAATGTTGAAAATTTGGTGGTTATCTTGCAGAAAGCGCTACTTCCGCGTGGTATTTATGTAGTACCTAAATCTATGATTGAGTGCAGCCTTAATGAGCACATAGTGTCAGACTTGAAGAAAACAATCTGTCAGTACTGTCCTCTTTTAAAATCCTGCTTTATTTTTTTAGACCATAGAATATTCACAGTCAAAAAGGCCATATGCATGCAAAACCCCCAAACTATTGACCAGTCTACCTATTCAAGTTTACAATTTAGGTACCGTAAGGCTTTTTAAATCAAGGCTAAAAATGTCTTTTTAATCAGGACATTTATACTAAATGATTAAATAAGCCATTCTAATTATTGGACATATTACTGTATTGGTATTTCTAACTGGTCTTATTTTGTTTTTTATCTTGTGTTTTCTTTTGTGTTTGAATTTCCTTTAACTATGTTCATATCTTTATGTACATCGTCCTGTTTTGTGTGTGTGTGTGTGTTGGCATGCCAGGCATCTGGGTAACTCCCCACCCAGACCACAACACACATGGCAGTGGAGATGCTACACTTCTTTATTTTTCTCTGACTGATGGTATTTTTGTTTGTTTATTTCTGCAGACAGGAAACCAGCACATCTACCAGCCAGTGGGGAAAGCAGGTAACTCTCCAGATCCACTGACCCTCATTTCCACTGAGAGCTTCTAGAGGAAACAGTGTTTGTGGTATTATTATTTTTTTCCTGAGTGTAATTGTTTCCACGTGCTGGAAGCCCTCAGTTACACAGTCCTGAAAGCACACACTAGCATGTTCTTAGAGAAACATCCTACCAAGACTATAAATATTGGTAGTGGTTTTGGTGCTTAGTGCTGAGTCTCTCTTTGTTTGACGCCGTTTCTCTCAGATCATGCTGTTCCTCCTAAGAAGCCTCCTCGGCCTGGAGCCCCTGGCCATGCAGGCAGCGCGGCCTGCCTCAACATTGCAGACAGCTACAACGACGGAGTCAAGGTGCAGACACTCTCACCACACGCACAGTCCAGCCAAAACAGTCTGTAGCACACTGTCTTACAGAGCAGTTGTTTTTGTTCAGGGTGTGATTGCTGTGTTCAGGCTTCATAAAAGCTTGTATGTTTGTTAGGCTTTGTTACTGCTCACCACTGCAATTATGGTATGCACATAAAGTTGTCCACTGCTCCTGCTGTTTACAAAACTTCTAAAGACACACCCATTCAGAAAACCACCGAGTCATGTACACTTTTTATACCATTACGAGTACAGCAGAAGTGAGCATACCAGGAGGCACAATTTTACCAAGCCTCAGCTGAAATAGTCTCCGTTTGGAAAATCCCCTCACAACACACATGCGCACACAGACACACACACACGCACGCGTCCACACACACATGCGCACACAGACACATGCGCAGACACACTTATGCTTTATGTGCAAATAATCTCTCTCTCTCTCTCGCACACCAAGAACACGAGTTTTCATCAAAATGTGTTTTGGTAGTGTTGAATGGAGTTCACAAAAAGTGCAGCGCGTTCCATAAATTCATTTAGATATAGGGGGAACAACATTATGAACAATATACAAACAGCAAAAAAGAAAGAAAAAAAAAAGCTTCATTTATTTCAGAACTGAGCTGGATTCACTGACTGTTAAAGCGTTTTATATATTTAATGGCTCCTCTCTCTTTTTCGGTATCTGTCTCTCTCATCAGCGTATGAGGAAATAATGCATGTGTATGTATCAGCTGTATATTAATTTCTCTGTGTTTCTCTTTCTCTCTCTCTCTCTCTCTCTGCTCCCTGCACTTGTTCTGTGCCTCACTGTTTTGCACCCCTAGCCTTGGAGGGTAAGAACACTGAGTGGACTCTTTCTGTACCTCTCTCTCTCTTTCAGGATATAAGCACATAATAATTTAAATGATATCCTTTATCGGTATTACCCGCAAACATCAAATACACATTATCAATTTATCATTTCTAAAGTTGATAGTGGGATCATGTTATTGTCATGTGAGTGTAATGGTGGTAGTGACCAAACTGTTGTTGGGTTGATTCTCTGACTGCTCTGAATGTTTCAGTTGTTGGGGAAGCTTCTTTTTTTGGGGGGTTGGGGATGCTAATTAAGCTTTGACTTTGTAATGTAGTAATCATGGTAGTGTTCTCTAAGCTAGCTATGATCAATTCTAGGGCTTCTTGTCCTTCACAAACATGTTTCAAAGGCTGAACCTTTCAAAGGCTATTTTCAGATTACAACAAATCAAACGATGGTAATAGATAATAATATGGATCTCCAGTGGTTTATTGTGTCCTATAATAATAGATATATACTTTGTCTTCATTTAGATCCAGTCTCAGGAGATTAGCTCTCCCCCTACAGCTAATCTGGACCGCTCCAATGATAAAGTCTATGAGAATGTGACCGCGCTGGTGAAGGCTGTGATCGAGATGTCCAGCAAAATCCAGCCTGCTCCCCCAGAGGAGTATGTGCCAATGGTGAAGGTACGGCGCGTACGCATGCTTCACTGACAACTGTTACTCAATTAACATTGCATGTTTTATTGACAAAATGTTGATATTTATTCCAAAAAAGCTGTTACAATTATTTAATACGATTTAAAACGGTTCATTTTAACGACACGTCAGCTTTTTAAAGTTGCTCAAACAGTTTTACATTTCGTCTCTTAATGCTGGTCACAGTAGTTAATGTAACTATTAGTTCTCTGATAGTGCAGAGTCTGAACCGTAATCATGTTGTTATCATCAGGGGAATTATGAAATAACATGAGCATCCAGATGAGTATTTCATCTGACCAAGTCGTAGTTTCCGTGAACCAAAACAAATTTCTGTACGTAATTGTCTGAATTGTTTTGTTCTTCATGCCACACTTCAGGCCCCTTTGTGAAAATGATCATGATGAACTGATTTTTCAGGAGGTAGGTTTAGCACTGAGGAATCTACTGGCCACAGTGGACGAGACGATTCCCTTACTGCCAGCTCACACACACCGAGAGGTACAGCTTGTTACCACACACGCGCACACGTCATTCCCTGCCAGCTCACACACATACAAAGTAGCTCTCTACAACAGTTTGATTTTACTCATACTTTCAATTTCTTAACCACCAGGTAAAAACGCAGTTGGCTGTACGCTAAAATGTACACAAATAATAAGTACACACTAGTATCATAGATACAATAATAGTCTAGTACAAACAGTTGTATCTGATTATATGCCCGTTTCATGCCCTTTAGGTCGAGATGGCTCAGAAGCTGCTGAACTCGGACCTGGCTGAGCTGATTAATAAGATGAAGCACGCGCAACAGTACGTGATGACGAGCCTGCAGCAGGACTACAAGAAGCAGATGCTGACGGCGGCCCACGCGCTCGCCGTCGACGCCAAGAACCTGCTGGACGTGATCGACCAGGCCAGGCTGAAGTTTTTGGGCCAGGCACGGCCGCACTAGAGGGGCTAGAGCCTCCATACTCACCAGCACAGAGCTACTAAACTAGCACACAGACAGGATGCTCGCACTCCAGGTTCTCGCTCCAGCCTGCCAGGAGCACAGCAGGGTTTTGTTTTTTTTAAACCAAGAGTGGCGGAATCTTTCACAGTGGGGTCTGCATTGGGACTGCTGTATTATACTAATGTACTAGAGGAGGTTTGGATTAACGATGAGCCACTGGAACGGAAACGCGGCGCCGTTGTATAGGTCTCTGGAGAACAGAAGACGTCCTCACACTGTATTTACCCGTTCTGTATCTCGTTGGCTAGCCTCTGCTCCACGACTAGACTGAACAAAATGGAGAAACGGCTCAACATGGCTTCTAAGAACATGCAGCAGTAATTCATGAACTCTAAAGATCTAATCCAGTGTGTTTTGTCTGGATGTGGAGCAAAGGCTTCATGTGCCTCTCCACAACTCCAAAGGAGAGGGTTGTATATTTTGGCCATGTGCCACCTAGGATTAAAATAAAGCTATGACTGAAAGTAACAACAGAGTGAATGTCTCTGCTTAATCTTATGGGTACAGAATGTCTTTGCTGAAACTTTTTTGCTGAACTCTCCACTGTCAGTGACTGAGACATTCACTATGGTTAAAAAAAAATCCCACAACCATACTCGTGCCTCAAAACACTTGGTTTCCTTTTATAATTTGCTCTATAACTCTCCCAAAGTTCAGAACAGTTGATTATACAGGCTCATGCCTACATCTGGATAACTTGCACCTTGTGTCATTCCGGTCATACTAAAGTGCCGATGTGATGAAATGTTACATGGGTATATGTAATGAAAATGGACGAAGACATTACATGAAATGTTGCATTAGATTAAATTGATACAGCATACCAGTATCATCATTACTGATTTATATTATCAATACTGATAGAGGCCTGGTGTTTGGGTATTGTTGTGGATTAAGTTACTCAACTATGTTGTCTCAGTAACCCTGCCTGTCATATCTTTTCTCCAACGTTGCATCAGTAATGTAGAGTCAATCTAGGATATCAAAGAAAGGGATATCAAATTTCACAGGCCCACAGGCACAGTGGGGTCCAAAAGTCTAAGACCACATTGAAAATCTGTGATTTTTTTTCATTGCCGTTGTATGGCACTCTAAAACACTTTGCTGAAACTGGATCAGTCGACTGCACAATCAGGCAGAACAAAAGTGAGCACACCATCAGAAGACCAATACATAAAGCTTTGTTCACTGAGAGAGAGAACAGCAACTTCATCACAG
>JAOUQW010000042.1:19052255-19075521 GCA_028565825.1 Olivaichthys viedmensis | reverse complement strand
GAACAGCCTTGATTCTGTTTTTATCTAAAAAAAAAAAAAAAGTGCTCTAGTGCTGAATATCTCACTTTCTTTAATGACTTACAAAAAAAATGGAAATCTAAAATTTGCTCTTTTCTAATGACACACTAATGTAGAAGACAAAATAAACATAGAAAAAATGTATATTACACATTTAGGGTGCCTAAAAATTTTATGTACTGTATGTCGCTTTGCCTTGCTGTTTAAATTGCTTCAAGTCTGCAAGAGTGCAGACACACTCAAACACACATGCGCGCACACACACATGCGCGCACACACACACACACACACACACAGAGCTCCTTCATGTCTGTGTGCAGGCATCTGCAGTGATAAGAGCTCGCAGTGAAAGAGTACCTTTGTCTCCCAGCACAATAAAAACACACAAAGAACCACCACAAGAATGCAACAGCGTCCTTGATATTACATGAGCAAGGACAAAACCATAACCCCAAGGACACTGGCAGGTAAGAGTGAGAAAAGAGGAGGAGGACAGAAAAGCCAGTCAGCACACAAAATCTGTTCCATGCTTCAAAACATCCATTAGTGAATATTTATTAATTCATTTGCATTCACAATTATTCACTTGGCAGAAGTGTTCAGTCAAAGTGACATACAAATGAGGAAGCACACAACCCAAGTATGAAACTGTATGAAACTGAACAGCAATACCAGTGAAATTAAGGAACTATTGAACAACACCCTGATCTGAAACTTTATCATTTCTTCATCCGATCATGGCGGAGTTTAGACAAAAGTAATTTTCATTTACCAGCTTATTCCCCCCCACCCAAAAAAACCTGAGAGTTTGCGGTAGACTCGACGTCACCATGAACTGGAGGCGTGGCTTATTTGATTAACAAAGTTGTCAGAATGCATCATCATGCTTGTGTATTCAACACCAACACACTTATCTATGTGACACTAGCTAGTGAGAGAACAGCAAAAAGCAGGACTGCCTATTGAGAGAACAGCATAAAGCAGGCCTGCCTAGTGAGGGAACAGCAAAAAGCAGGCCTGCCTAGTAAGAGAACAGCAAAAAGCAGGCCTGCCTATTGAGAGAACAGCATAAAGCAGGCCTGGCTAGTGAGGGAACAGCAAAAAGCAGGCCTGGCTGATGAGGGAACAGCAAAAAGCAGGCCTGGTTAGTGAAAGAACAGCAAAAAGCAGGCCAAGCTAGTGAGAGAACAGCAAAAAGCAGGCCTGGTTAGTGAGAGAACAGCAAAAAGCAGGCCTGGTTAGTGAGAGAACAGCAAAAATCAGGCCTGGCTAGTGAGGGAACAGCAAAAAGCAGGCCTAGGGTGCAGGGTAGTGGTGGAAATTTTACCGGGATTAATGAGAAACTGGAAGAAATTTTCTATTGTGGTAGTGAAAAACTACAATGGCAAACCGATGTATTTGTCTTAAAACAACTTCAAACTGCTGCACTTCTGGCCGTGGGGTTTGCGGAGAGCAGCGTTCACTCTGCGTTTTATTCTTCTTTTTTTTCTTCTCTTCACAGTTTTTTTTTTTTACGACTATCTGGTTTTACTTTATGTGGCACACGGAAAAAATATGCTTTCAGCATTGAGTGCTGCGTAAACGACGATGCGTAAAACAACGACTCGTTGTTGCTATTGCTTGCTTATTACTTGAGTACTTATGCCCCTCCCCGGATTAAAAGATCGTCCAATTTATGTCCGGTACCGAACCACAAAACGTATAGGCTGAAACCTGATACTGATTTCTTTAAAATCATTCCTGTGAGGAAGACGAGGGGTCTTTATTTAGATTTCAACTTTCCTCCATTTAAGCAGATACTGGTCTGATGCTAATAACCATTAATCAGACAGACCTCCATACACGCAGGTTTAAAGTGCTGTGTGTATCGGCGTGGGAGAAATAAGAGCTGAACTGTAGAGGAAATCTCCTCCTTCCTGCCCTCCATCAGACACCTGCGAAAGAGGAAGAGCGCGGCCAGGATGGAGAGGGGCGTCGTCTCGGGCCAGAAAATTCCACCGCTGTGAGTTAATACCAAGCGCTTTTATGTTTCCGGAGAGAAAATCAAGAGTAGGAAAGAAAAGACAGAGGAATAAAAATATAGAAGGAGCTGCATGCATGTACAGTGTGTTTTTCTCTCTGTTCCACTCTGACATTCTCACACACACACACACTCTCTCACACACACACACACACACACACACACACACACACACACAGAGAGAGAGAGAGAGAGACAGATAAAGACATGCGCCACGTGCGCTATGACCTCATCATGCTCGGTCTCCATCATCATCTTTCAGGGAAACATCGTTCAACTCCTAATAAATAAACCTCAACCGGAACAACAGAGAAAGACAATATGGACACTGACTGTAAGGACAAAACAGAACAGAACAGGGGGGGAAAAGAGGAAAAGGCCGGAGCGGGAGAGCGAAGCGGGGAATATGGCGACCCTCTGAGCCCCCGCTGCATCCTGAGCTTGTGATTAACACGTCCCCTGATGATTCCCACTCGCGCTTTATTATATTGTTGTCAGACATGATAGTCCTCAGTGTGCTGACGCTGCAGTTTGCAGGGTGTGTGTGTGTGCGCGTGTGTGTGCGCGCGTGTGTGCGTGTGCGTGCGAGACAATAAAAGCATCAACGGTTGAAAGATTTTATAAAAGGACGTGGGTTTGCACGTGACTGAGTTAAAGGAACAGTTTGGCCCAAAAATGAAATGTTAGCAAATTGGAGTAGTTTCCTTTGTTTTTCCTTTTTGTTTTTAAAGCGATTTGCTCATTAGAAATATAATTTTTATTATTTTTTTCTTCTGCCTTGTTTATCATTTGTCGTATGTACTTTTTGTGACCTCTTCCTTGTTCATTTCGTTACTGCTGTCCCATTTATTGTTTGGTGTTGGTCATTTTCGTTTATTTTTTATTTAAATTTTATTTTTTATTACTTTCGCATTTGGGTTGGGATAATTTTTGTTACTTCTGCTAAAAATTATGATTGTTTGGTGTAGGTAATTTAACTTCCGCCTTGTTTATTTAATAGTAATAATTTATAATATTAGTCATTTTTGTTGTGGCCCATTTTTTGTTACCTTCACTTTTTTTGTTTGTTTGTTTCTTTCGGTTCTCAAGGCTAAAAATGACCCACAGCATACGATAAACAAAGTGAAAATTTATTTTTCCTCCACTTTAATCCTTCATACACGCCACGATTGGCTGGCTAATAATGTGGATGGTAGAACAATGAGTGTAATATTTACAACTCCTAAAAACAGCTAAAAAGGACTGTTTACAACAAAGGTACTAGCCTTTAGCATAAATTTTGTGTTAGGCATGCAAATTAGTGGAACTACTAGGAAGACTGGAACATGTGTATAAAGTGTGTGATGTATAAAGACTAACAGACACATCACATGTGGAATAACTGCCTTTTTTTTACACTAGCATCACTGACTGACATCAATAGGGACATAAAAATCCAATTTATTATTCCTTTCTTTTGCACTTTTTGGATTTGCAGTGCGTAGGTTAAAGGTTAAAGGTTAAACCGCAGACATTTTTATCATTTTAGCCCCCAACGGTGTGTTGGTTTAGTGGAAATAATGCTTCCTTTACATGCAAACTGAACTGTGAACAATAATGGACGAATGAACTTAGCTCATTACTGTAAAACTGGAAGACGTGTCCTCACCTACAGCCCACAGCACTGAGCTGAACGTGTCCTGATGTTCCTGATTGCTGTGTGGATCAGTCCAGGTGACCTGCAGAAGTCCCGATGGAAGTTTCTCCACCTTCTTCGGCACGCAGCTCCAGCAGAAACGAGTCCCGTGAGCCTCCATGTGATCCGTCACCAACCGGGCCATTTGCTGCGTGGATCATCGGTGGAACAGAGTACACCATTTTTATTTTATCAAACACGAACACATCATTTTCCTTATTATTCAAGAGCCCATTATTCAACACCGAGACAGATGCAGTGTTTAGCTGCAAAAAAAAATCTGTTTTCTTCTTTTCTTTTCTTTCAAACAGGAACACAACACGGTGATAATTGTTTTGTTTTTTAATGACTAACACCTGACTACTGACTCGGCTACTACCATAAATATACATATTATAGACCTTCATGCCTATATACACACTGATAAGAGGTAAACGTATGCTTTACAGTCAACTCCAGAATTATTGGCGCCCTCCATGAACATATGGAGACGATATATAGATTTATTTTAACACAATCATTGTTTTTTCTTATGTAGTGCAATTTTTTTTCCTGCAATACACTGGTTTCAAAATGATTGGCACCCCTAAAAGTAATATTTGGCGAAGCCTTCCCTGGATAGAATAGCATGCAGTCTCTTCAGAAAAAAAAAAGAAAAGATAATTATTTTCCTAAAATTGTTTGAGTAAAAAATTAGAATCGTTGTGTGTAATGTTTATTTTATATCATCATCACTTCTGCCCATTCTCCATCGCTCGGTAAAATTAACAGTTCTCTGTGGACGTAAATGTAAACAGATTAGCAAACGATGCAAAAACAACAAAAATTACGCCGGTTTTTTTTTTCTGCAACAAAACCCAATTTAAGGTGTCGTGGCGAGACATTTCATGTGCAAAAGTATCCGTGTAAAAGTTTTACTTCACTGCTTTAAAAGTTAGGAGGTTCACTGACGTTAGCGTGTGCATGTAATGTCTCGTGTTACTTGAGGTTAGAAGTTAGCTAGATAGTTAAGTTAGACAGCCTTGGGGAGAAAATGGGGTAATAAAAGATTTCAATAAAATAAAAAAATTCAAAATAAAAATAGCTAGCTAATGTTTGCAAAAAAAAAAGAAAAAAGGCCATTATAGCTTGCAAGATTAGACTATTTTTAAAATTGACTCGCAAGGCACGGCAAAAAAATTAACTGTTGTAGCAACCGAATACATGTGTATAGTACAGTACATTTTAGTACACTTTTCTTTTGAAAATTTAAACACAAAAATTTTAAAACAAAATTGCATTACATTACATGCATTAGATTCTGTCACGTGTCTATAAGAAAAGCAGATGCAGCACCATCCCTACTGATTTCAGGCAATAAGTACACACTGTTCCTTATATTAGTGAAGAAAAGTGGTATCTTGTTTAAGAAATACAAGTTGACAAAAATTGTATTCGTTTTTCCATTATTAATAACCTGGCTGTGGGGTTTTTGGACCTTATACTAGGATTTAGAGTAATTTAGGAGCTGGCAGTCACCTCACGCCTTCCATTTCTTTACACTGGTGAGATACTGGTAGCGTGATGATAAGATGGCACATGGCATTAGATTGAAACCAATAATTAGGGATTCAGGAATCAAAAAAACAAGGACATTAAAACAGGTCTGGTCAGGTCTGATATCCTGTTTTTATGCCGCCGAGGTGACTCACTAGAGCAGGCCTGGTTTGTGTGCACAATATTTGTTTAAGGGAGCTTTTACACAGGACAGGTTTAAGCCGCTGCAATTAGACTCTGGCCCAAATTAATCCCGGTACCTGCCAAACACAAAGACGTGTGCCGACAGTATATTATCCTATTATACTGTATTATCCTATTACAATAACTGCCTACTAGGGCTGTACAATAACGGCTAGAATGATGATCACAATTATATCGGTCAATACTAAAAGCGCAATTATAAATTATAAAGGTCTTATTACCCAACAGCTCACCAGCATGGCAGTTGATTATGTTTAACGCTACAGTTCGTAGATTTTATTGATATTTTTAAGAGTATTGAGTAATATTAATAATACTGTAATATTATTTCACAGTAATTCACAGTCAGAGCTGTAGGGTTCGAATTGGCGCGGGTTTTCGAAAGCACACGTCCTACGTCATCACGTCCAAAAGAAGTCCAAAAAGACCCGTCCCTAAATTTCTGGTACAGGCATTATAACAGAGAGAAACCTTGCGTTTTAGCTAGTTAGCTAGCTAGTGTTAGCCGGTTAGCTCGCTACCATCAGCTCTGTGCTGTGTTCTGATGTCGCGGAACGAACATTATTAAACTGCAGCATTGGGCGATTAGGTTGGCGATTCACAAACACAGTGCTGCAGGATCACAATAAAGCACAAAACAGATGATGGTAGCGAGTTTACCGGCTAACATTAGCGCGCTAGATAAAAGACTCTTGTTTGTCACAGTTACAGGGTGCTAGGTGAATGTGCAGTCACACTGATGTGCATGATAACGTTTTTATTCTTATGAACACTTCTGTAATACTGAGGAGGCGACGATAACGGCAGCAGATAGTTACATCCTCCGGTTTTGGGCCACGTCCCAAACCACATGCTACCGTACTAAATAATATATCAGTACACCAAAAGGTGTCATTGGTATTTAGGCATTTTTTTAGGCATATTTAGTGCGTGGAATGCGGTTTGGGACGCAGACCTGAATTCTCATTGCGAGCTAAGAGATCATAAATCTAAGGTTCCTATAGTGCATTATGGGAAATACATACGGTTCCTCAAACACTAAGATTAGTGCCGTATAAACACTCGGAAAATATAATAACGACTATCAAAACGTTGTTACAACACATTCTGTGTGTTCTAGTGTTTCGTCGTGTTTCGGTGCAGTACCTGGTCGAAGCCGCGGAGGGCGATGCTGCGCACCATCACTGTGGTGTCCAGTCCAATGCCTGTGAGAAAACCAGCACACTCCAAACCCACATCTTCACACCAGGCTCAGGAAAATACAGCTACACATTAATGTCACACACAACCTCACACTTCATACACAGTCTCGTATCATTCCTATTTTCAGCACTGATCTCAAAACCTATCCAATACAACTCCCTCAATAACCACACTGCGCTGATTAATTGTGATTATCGGTCGAAAAAAGAGCAAAATGGTTTTCAATGCAGCAAAAAAACCCAAATACCAAAACCACAAATAAAAAAAAGTAATACAAATTAATTTCATGTTTTTATACTAAAATTTGGGATGTTTCCTTTACATCTTCATTTTTTTTCAAGAATAATGTCAAGAATTAAATGTGATTCATACAATTTCGACCCATTAAGAAGTCGTTCAGTGAAAATTTATCAAAAAAGTATGTTTGCGCAAATATAATTTCAGCTGTACTACTTATATGACGTATAAAAATCACACGAACATTTATTTAAAAAGAAATTCTGAATGTTTCGGTTTCAGTTCAACAGCGGAAAAGCAGCAGTCGTAACAATAAGAAGTTCTTGTAAGGATGTGAATTTTATTTAAAATACGATTCAAGTTTGTTTTCCAATTATTCTTTCTTTCATATCTTTTTTTTGTTCCCTCCCCAATTTTAGGCATCTAGATTTTCGATCCAATATCGGGACGATAATTATACTCGATAATAAATAATTAAATATTTTTATAGTGCTTTCTTAATTCCTTAAAAAGCACTTTACAAAAGCGACACAATAAAAAAACAACGCAATTAACAGATAGAATGATAAATACAAGCAGATAACCACAGTGAAGCTAAGAATTAAAGGCCATGTTAGATCAGATTTGACATATTTTCCGATCTGATCCGCTGATGGCATGCTTGCTAATGGGCTAATTAGCGGTTCACACAAGCCTGATGGAGGGCACAGGGAGGATACTTTCAATTTCATGACACAATCTTTTCAAAGTGGCTGCTCGCAGCCTGTTAAACCTGACATGCACTCATAGTGCATTATGGGTAATATACACCGTCCACCGAGAATAACATCATATGAACACACGGAAATAAAATAGCGACCATCAAGACGTCTTGTTAGAACGGATTCTACGTGTTCTAGTGTTTGGGACGTTTCTTTAAACGGCTGCTGTTCTAGCAACACTAACTAGACATGACTGCTTGCGTTTGGGACACGCCCTCTGTCCTCTATCCTACATCCTCTGTGTGAATCCCTGCCCCTATAACACAACTAGTGGAGCTGAAAAATATTATTTTGTTAAAATATCAGGAAAGATCACGGTTCTGCAGAGACGCCGTCAGACTGAAGGATACAGCTGGCTCCCACGACTAGCCTGAAATACACAACACACACACACACACACACACACACACACGAAACACACAGAAGAAAACAAATTAGGTCCACAAAGAAATGTACATTTGCTTAACATCTTGTGATGTGAATGTTTGGAGAAGTTTGTACTGTCATACAAACTCCTTGAATTCTAGTTACGGTAATTGTGAGATGAGATCTCATCAGACTTGGATACGAGTTGTTTCTATGGCAACGCACAAGACTCAAAACGCATACACCATTGACTATGATGGCTAAGCCATATCTTTAACAGCTTCACGGCTTTGTTTTGAGATAGAAATTACAATTCTACAAGCTAAAACGCTAAACGACGCTATTCTGTTTATTACTAGTGAATGATAGATTTGTACGGTTATCGTCAACTGCCATCATCATTACTCATGTTCGTTTACAACATCCCGTGATGGAGGTTTATTTTTCGCTTATTGTCTTTTTTTACACTACATTTAGGTATCTTTAGGTAACTGAAAGCCACTTAATAAATAAAAACGTCGAGAAATCTGTACATATTAACATAAATACTGACTTTAACATTAATAATGGTTTAATAGGCATTGTTGCACCATTACTGTTATTATTTTTTAGTGACGTCGAAGCTTTATATATATATCAAAAGAATTCATAGTTTATGACAACGATGAGTTTGATAAACATGTGGCCGGCTTTTACAATTTAGAAACTCTTAAATTACCGTAACTGCAGCCTGACGTGAACGCACTATTATGAACCGGTTATGTTTGAAGGATAACTAAAAATATTTGAATATTCAAATATTCAAAAGGAGTCTTTAAAAAAATTAATTGATTCGTAACTTAGGCAGAACAAGGCAGGTGTGAGTCATGATTCTGGACACATCATGCTTTACAGCTTTCTACAAATGATCTGAAAGCTAAAGAATCATATTACAATCATTTTATAGATGATCTGAAACTAAATGAAGTTTATATCACTGAAAACGCTAGTGTAAATACGAAAATATCATGAAAATATCGTAAAACATTGGGCAGTTATTGTGATTCCAACTTAATATGGGCACAACTGGATTAAGAATAATTCTTGCTGTATTTTTGTAAAAATGGTGGATATTTTTAGCTGAAAAGAGAAGCTTCACAAAAGACACACAAAAAATGTACGATTAACCCGGTGAAGAGACGGCGAGAAGAAAACAGACGTCTAATGGAAGATTTTCAGAGGAAAGAAATGGCGTGTTTATGTGTGCGTGTGTGTGTGTGTGGGGTCACAGTAATTGCAGGTGATGTGGTTAATCCTCGTGAACGTGACGTTATGTTGTTTGTGTCTCAGCCCAGACTAGGTTCTGCTGAGTGATTCGTGCATGCGATGAAGTTCACACACACACACACACACACACACACACACACACACACAGACAGAGCCCACCATGCGAGCGAACACCCCTCTACACTTAGCAGACTTGTGTGTGCTGGCTTTTGAGGGATTTAAAACTAAATCCTGGTACTTTTTCCTCCACTTACTGCACTAGAACACCCTGTGCGTGTGTGTGTGTGCGCACGTGTCATCACCTACAGTTGGCCTCTTGTCGTTCACAATCCCAGGATTTGAACTAGGAGACAACACCGAGGGTAAAAGAAGAGAATTTGGACGATAATGTGCAACGCAGTAGTGTTTAAAAACAAGATCGATGTCCCTATCTGGCTTTTATATAAAATATTCTACCTTCGTACTTTCATTGTGACTTTTTGCTTTAATTGTAATGCAGACCGTTATTCTGAGTGACAAATTTCAGCTTTTGAACTTTATTTCTCACTTAATATGCATTTAAGAACCCAAAAAAAAAGAGTCTGGTGTTTAGCCCTATGCGGACGGGATTAGTTTTTCTGCACGTCTCCTCGGTAACAAAATCTCCTCTCTAATGAAGCCGGATGTTTGGGTCATTGTACATTGTGACATGTTCACATTACTGCATCATGAATTTATTTCTAGAACATTGCAATCATGATATTGTGTCGTATGTTAATATAAAGTGAGGCTTTATTCGGGCTGGAGCTGTTCATGGTTTAATTTAATCAGCTTGCACTCTGTCTTTACATTACATTTATTTTCTTTTTCTTTCTAACGAGCTCCCAGTAAAGACAGTGGAGAGAGAACGTGAAAGCAGCTCCATGTTTTAGAGACACTTCTAGAGCATACGCCATATTTATTCATGTTCTGAAAATAGGCATGTGACGATATATGTATAGTATACTGCAATATTTAATATACACAATATCCTCCCTTTTTCCTCCCTCTCCATCCATCTCTTTCTCCTTCTATCCCTCTTTCTGCCCTTAACCCTACCTGCCCTTTTTCTTTCCCTTGATCCCTCTCTGTCCTTTTATCCCTTCCTTCCTTCCTTTCTCCCATCTCTCATGTTCGTGCCAGTCTCTACCCAGAATTCCGCCAGTCACTCAGCGATTCCCCGCCGGCATCGAGCCTCCAGCTGCACACCTGACAACTCAGTGCAAAACACACACACAAACACACCAGCAGCTGCATGAGGAGCTACAGGAAGCACGTGGCACGACGCTCACGTTGCATACGCACGTCTGTGTCGGTTTTATGTTTGTGCCCACTCTAAAAGCAGCACTTCAGCGCCCCCTACTGGTGTGGTCGAGTTCAGTGTTCGTATTGTCGTAGTCCAGCTGTGGCCATAAGATTTAAACAAACCTAACGGAAGTGTTAACGTAGCAGACATGTTATAAAATATATATAGTTCTAGTTTAAGATACAGGCATCTAAATGACTGAGGTTATAGTTTTAGAGTCAATCTTTTAGTAACAAATGCCGGCCTTTTAAATTATCACATGTGGCGGCAAAATTACCGTAATTACTGGAGTAGCACACCTACCGTAAATACACTAAACAAAATGAGCATGTAATAATTAGGTTCATGCAAAAAATACTAACATATGTCGCTTCACTGTATAAAGGCCTTTGTACACCAAAATGGATTCGTTTGATTGGTTTATTGGAAAAACACGAGACGATTCAGTGCGCAAGGGAAAATAAATAAAAAAATAAAATGTAAATTAAATAAATAAATAAACACATATGATTCAGTGCGCAAGGGTGTTCGTCATCCGGGGGAAAATTAAGTAAAATAAATAAATAAATAAAATGTATGTATGTAAATAGATAATTATTCCTTAACAAAAATAATAATAATAAAAAAAAACACGTACGGAAAAATAAATAAATGTAAATAAATCATCTTAATAAATAAATATTTCCAAAAGACAAAAGAGTTTGCAGCTCTTTTGATGTTAGAAAGTTAGAGGAAGTGAAAAACACTGTTATTGAACACACCACAAAAAAAATCTAAGTGTTGTGAAAAAAAGTGAAGCTCATTCAAAAACGACTAATTGTAAACAAACTTGCGCTGAAATAGCTGATTTTAAAAAACTAAACTAGAAAAAAACTAAACCTTAAGCCCCATCTTTAATTGAGGATCATGTGATTATGACTTCTTTAATTGACCATTTAGTTTGTAATGCATCTAAAAAAGCACAGAAATACTGACTCGGTGCTCGAGCTTTACGCAGCCTGAGTGCAACGGTCAGAGCGTAAAATATAATACTCTTCAGGATCCAAAACATTAGCTAGGTTATCTCGCCGCTAGTAAACTAGCTCGCATTTGTCACAAATTGACACGGGCGGGATTTCAGTATCCGAGTCTCGATTTGCGTCGTCGTTTTGTTTAACAGCAGGCACCACCTGTCAAAATATAACGTTACCATAACAACCAGGATTTGATTAAAATCCCAAACATTAACTTAAGTTAGCTAACTAGCCAGCTTAGCGCGCAGGTTCTGCGGCTAAAAGTTTCCGGGTGCGACGTCGTCACTCTTCAATCATTTGCATATCATACGTGATTGGTTCAAAGCTGTTGAGGATATTTAATGACGTTGCTCAAACGTAACTCCGCCCCCAAATAGCTTTATACAGAAGTACCGAGAAGGTTTTTAATGGAAAAACATTAACAAATTTGACTATTTAAAAAGAAAAAAAAAAGTCACATTTTTGAGTGTTGGAGTGCTTCAAGATGAAGAGATGTGATGGAACAAAAGAGGAATGAACCGATGTTCTGCGATTAACACTCGCCCCTCACTCACGTTTTTCCCGGAGACTCTTTGAGCCAGAAGAGATCGTCGCTGGTGATGCCGTGCTCACGCGCCCCTGGGACCTGAAACACACGGCGTTAATCTTCAGCTCCTGCACACGCGCACACACACACACACACACACACACACACAACCAACAGAATATCAGAATTAAAAACGCTGAACACAAGACTTTACAAAGTAGAAAAATACACCTCTTGGAGTTTGGTGGCTAAATTCTTCTGTCATGGCAAACTAATACAGTGCGTGTTAATGTCTACGTTTAAATTAAGGTTTAAACTGATGTACCAGTCTGAATCACAAAATCCTAAGCTACTAGGCCTTTCCCTATCTACTGCTTGTCGTAGAAACTGAGAGGGACAGTCCATATGGCAGAGACATACTTGTAGGGACTGGGCCCCTACTCCTGCTTCTCCATAGGCCGACAGATGGAGACTCACTGGGCCCTGAACAGTGTTCTAATCCTAATCCTGGCAGTGTTAGACATAAGGCCCTTGTGCTTGGCCCACCGTGACTGTCCGCTCTGAACTGTACATGTACTTGCACTGTAGTATCATAAGTTTGTTCATAATGGACTTCTACATCACTGCATCCACATTATTAAGCGTGTCCAGTGAATTAGTTATGTACATACTGTTGGCCTGAATCCACCACTTTAAAACTTAGGCTAGTCTTAGCAGTTTGTGTCGCTTTTCTGAGTTACAGCTTATAGTATTTAGTCATCTTTATTATTTCCTAAGTATTTATTAGGCTGTTATCACAGTCATGGAGGTATTCGGATTATAATACATGGCCACACAGCATGCAGCAGATAGCTATGCAGACTATTGCGATGGGTAGTAGGAATGTGCAAGTTGTCAAGGCATTATTCAGATGACGTTTGAATTATTTTGTGTTTCATTTTCAAATGACCTTGCATACTTGTCGGGTCAAGTTGGCATTTTAGAACTCAACGACAAAGTTTGCACTCTTTGCCGTGTTTTTTTCATGTTGGACCAAACGCAAATATAAGTAACTGCACAGTTCACTGTTGATTTATAGGGTTCTAACACTCTTAGTTCATAAATTGGAGAATGCTTAGCACAACTAATTTGATTACTACTAAAATAATACTAAAAAAAACAACCCAACTAATTTACCATTCTATTTTTTTAATAGTATTTGAATGTTCAATGATATTGACTCATCCCTAATGGGACGAGGAGGTGAGAAAGAGATGTTATTCACAATGTGACAAGATTAGCCATTAAAGACCAGTTAAACAAATCTCCCTTTAATTTGTATTTATATTGTGCACTCTCTTTATTTGAGCATAATGATGTGGCATCAGAACCTGCAGGCCTGCCAGCAGCTGGAAAATATGTTTTCTCATCCAAACATTTCTGAATGTTCTTTGTGTCAAAAAAACTGGAAAGGTTAGTTTTTTCTCGTGGCAGTCTGTAAGATTTTACCGGATGTCATCATCATTAGATGCCATTTGGGAACTACTTGTATCCCAAGCCAGGAAAAAAAAGCCTCACAAATGTTATGTGGTTTGAGATGTCTCTTTTTTTTTTTTTTTCCTTTTTCTTTTCTATCATCCGATTGCATTTGTCTTTTTTTAAGAGTACTAAAGGAAGTCCTCAACCCACACGTATGTTCCCAGAATGATCATTTCTTCTTGAAGAATGGCCCAACTTGAGTGTGTAGAAACCTGTATGACCATTTCAAGTAGAGCTGTGAAGACAAAAGTCGGTGTTCAAGTACTTATTACTCATGCTTTCTTGATCGCTGTCTTTTGCGCAACATCAGGGTAAATGCTCGAGTTTATACGGCTAAACAGCTAAAATATGAAAAAGACTTGTTCCCGAAACTAAAATCTGGATATGCTCACTTCATAGCTTGGTTTCTTATTCAGTCGGCTAATCGTGATGGCGAGCTAATGGGTCAGATTTTCTAGATTTTTTTTCATCTTTATATGAATTGTGCTTTAATTTCCATCTGTTTGTATTTTGTCTACAATACCTCTTTGTAAAATGACCACTCAACGCAAATCAGACCACAGTTTCAGCTTCAGTAGTGCTATCACAAGAACATTTAGCTTGACATACTATTTTGTGTAGTAGTGGGTGGGTTTTAAAGTTTTCCTTTGTGTGGAGCAATCTGTACCTGGCTGAACTGTTCAGATAACTGATGAAGAAATCACTCCTGTGTACCTGATGGCCCACGTGCTAGCCAACCTGCTAACCACATAGCTACTGAAAGGTATATGCGAGCCAGTATTGTTAATAGAGTGTACTAGCTAGTGCATAGGAATGAGCACTCTAGTTGGGCTCATTACTACGATGATAAAGTGCATTTATTCAGTTGCTTTCTCATTGTTTTTTACGCTTTTCAGTCACGATACGATGTTACAGAAGCATTTCGGTGACTGCTTAAGTGTCTACAATTAAGTACTGTACACTCAAAACCCTTTGCAATGCTGTTCTCTGGAATATAAGCAAACCAATCCTCATAGGCCTAATTTATAAATGATGCATGATTTCTCTACCAACCTTTTCCAAACCCTTTCAAACAGGACAAATGCTGCTACCGAAGCATTGACATCACATCATAGATCGTGCTCAGTGGACTTTAATCACCCTGCATGATTCTGCTGATCGTTTCAAAATTGTGCTGTGGTAACCTTTTTACACACGACCCAAATGAAACATTTAAGTTGCGTTGCCCTCTTAAAACAGTAATTTAATTAAAATAGCATCGTGTTTTCCTTAAATGAACGTGTCGACTCTCTTGGATGACATCAGCTAATGATTGCATCCCTAGTCCTAGTCTTAGTCCGTAATCTGGCCACTGCAGCACTCTTGCCTCCTCCTCCTGTCTCTGTCGCACTGTGCAATGCAGCCTGCCTTTGACACCAGCTCAGCGAGAGGACACCGTTAAACACCTTCGCTTTGTGAGGCTTAACAAAATTCCTGACTGTTTCTCACTTAATTTCCTGTCAGTTCAATTGGCCTGCAGGTCACAGATAACACAAAAGACGGGGAGCTCGATCAGTAACTAATGTTACCTTACCCTTATTGCCATGTGGCATTAGAACCACTGCAATGCAGCAGTGTTCTCGCCCTTCTGTGCATGATTTCAGTCAGGACTTAAATGCGTCTGGGTGAATGAGAAAATGGCTACAGTTTGGTGTGTCTAAATATTCTCAATGAATGTGAACGTGAATTTTCTAAACTGCTGCATTTGTGTGTGTTTTTTTCGTATATTGTATATTGCATTAAAGAACTTCAGACAATACTAGATTTCCTCAAAAAAAAAAACAATTCTGCAAGTTATAAAATACATATAGATCCATTCCTGAAAATATGAGAATCATTAGTTTGTTTTTCATTAACTAAGATACTCTAATTCACATGCATTGGTGTGTTGTTTACCAGCAACGCCCGGGCATATATTTTACGGTCCTGCAATAAGCAGTTCTGATTGAGAGTTTAAGCATTGAGCCTTCATGGCGGTGCATTAGTGGGTGATGTGCATGTCTTATGCAGTTGTCTTTGGTACTGGTGGTGACTTTAAATTGCACTTCATGGACTGCTCTCTCTCTGGCGAGGTCATGTGTGTTAGCGTTCACCTCAGTGACCTCGGCTATACTGACAGCCGAGCAGTAAAGGTCTGTCCGTCTAGACGCTCTGGGGAAGCATCCTGATGAGCTTCTCATTGATTTGTCTGGAGCTTCAGCAGCTGATTTGAGACTAGAGAAAAAAAGGTGCGTGTGTGTGTGTGTGTGTGTGTGTGTGTGTGTGTGTGAGCAAGCAAGCGAGAGAAGGAGAATTGGTTGTTTTCAAGAGGATCCTCTCTGACACGGAACACGGAGAGCCTTTTTCGTATGATGAATCCACTCGTAATTGATCCTTTGCCAAATAACTTAGTTTTTATTTTGGAGTCGCACCCCCCCTTATTCAAATATCGAATATGTAAAATAAGGCTTGAAGCCATCGGGTGCGGTGTGGGCAGACAGCAGTGGAGTGCTTGTGTGTACGAGGTTGATGTGCTGAAGCAGAGTCTTAGCTGAAGCGTCTGTAGTCTGCTCTGAGAGGAATTGGACTCCTGATGGTGGACAGACTGTAAGGTAGGATGCAGAGAAGCAGAGACTTCTGCTCGGCAGTGCAAATGTCCTGTGATGGTTATAATACAACTCAACCAGAGTCTTAAAAAAATAAGTTCTAGATGAAAGTTTTTCGAATCTGTCTGTCTTGTAATTGTCCTTGCCATTTTGAATGATGTCATTTAAACAGCTAACTCACACGGTCAAGCAGTATGCACGGAAGGCATTATTAGAGTTTGCAGCCTTGCTTTATGGGGCTTGACTGAAGGGTCAACAACAAGTTGTCAGTGTGAACCTTGACCATATGCCGCATGACAAACGTCTGTTGATGGATTAATTTGAAACAGGGTGCTGAACTGAAGGCAGCAAACACCAAAGTAATCAGTCTGCTGGCTGAGAAGCAGTAAACTGGAACAGTGTTTCCGATGTCATCATCTAAGGCAGAAAAACGGCTCAAAGGCCCTTTACTATACAGCCTGCTCTACTTTGCGCACGTCTGTGGTTTGGTCTCGCCCAGAAACGGACACTGTCTATTAAAGAAGTGCATCTGAGCTCAGAAATCAGACAGATGCGCACACATCGACATTATTCCTTTATAATAGTAAGCACCTCTTTTACTGATGTAACCCATCAAAATAGTATTCTGAGCTGCAGATTGCCAGATATGAGGATCTCCCAATGTCAGAAAAAAAAACCAGACTCCTGTTGTTGTTGTTTTTTTGGATTTGGGTTAGGTGGAAGTGGCTGTCGTTGGCACTGAAACCAAAGAAGCTCAGTTGTGCATGTCTTCTAGCAAGTGAAGGATATGAAGAGAGAGCAAAAAAAAATTCTGCGAGTAGGGGAGTGGGCTCGGCAGGGCGCCTTCTTCACATTCTCTTTCTCCTATTTTCCTGCTGGTGTTCTTTGTTCTCTCTCCAGTCTGACAGTCAGTCACGGCTCGCCAAATCACCAGGACTCTCGGGCTTTCTCCGCTCTCTGCTGCTGACCCACCTGTTCCTCACCGCACACCACAGTGGCCTCAAATACCATGTAGCACAGCCTAGAAATCTTACCAGAAAACCTCCCAGTATATTGTAGTAAAGCCTCGCGCGCAGCTTTTGTGCTAAATCCTTTTCTTGTGCAAATTAGTAACCTACTTCAGCTTGCTTTTTCTTCTTCTTCGTGACTGTCTGCACCACTTCTCACATAGTGCCAGGTGAAATGTACGGACCTGCAAGGAGCCGCCAATGTTTTACAAAACCCCAGCTTCAAAACTTGTTCGATTGCAGAGACTTACAGTGGACGAATCGATTACAACCAACATTGAGTTTTAATAAACGGTATAGAAAATGTAGAAAAGCTCACTGACTTGTACTCATTACGTATTAAGGTTGAATTAGTTGTCATATTAGGACCACACAGAGGCATGTCTATATCTGATGAAAGCTTTCTTCATTTTTATCACTGATTTTCATTTACACTAGCCAAGTTTCCATCCAATTTATGCGCCTAATTTAAGCTATAAAATGAAAATGCGTTAAAAAAATTTTTTTGCAAACTTTTCTGCCGGCAGCTCGTTTCCATTAAACAGACGTTTTGGGTTTAAAAAAAAAAATAAATAAATGCTTTACGTACTGACATCACTTCCTGCAAAAACCTGCTGTCGCATAAGTTTTGCTTTGTCGGTAAAAAAAATTGTGTTCGATACGTTTCCATCAAGACTTTCATGTATATCGCAAACTTCCCCAACTTTTCCTTCTTCACCTGATGCGGGTGACAAAATAAAACGGACAGATTAGACCTGATCTACAGGTTAGATCTGATCTACAGTGCACTGATTAATATCGTCAAGCTTCTTTTCGTTTCCACAGTGAACAACATCGATAAGACGACGGCGACTTGTCACATAAAATTACAAGAAACTGCTCTTTTAACGTGCTGTAGTTTCTCATCAAATACAGACGTCGCGTCATTTCCTATAATTAAATGAATTTTTCTTATCGCACCCATATACTGTATGTTTAATATTAAGAGTGTATTTTCCCCCGTTAGAAACAGGAGCTATTAGAGAGAGCAGCTGTTAGGGGGAGTGAAGGCACTGTACATGGAGGAACAGGAAGATTTGGGCACAGCACCGACGTCCTGCTTCTCCCACTGATGTGTTTTATTGGTTTATTGTAGCAGAGGCACGTGATAAATAAAACAACATGACACTACATTTATGCGTAATTGCAGTGTTTTTCTTGTCAAAAACGTTTCCACTATAGTTTCTCGTTAAACGGAAAAAAGTTATCGATTATATGTAAAATATTACGGATAAATGGCGTTCCCATCGCCTACATCGGCAAACATTTCAAAATCGCTAAAACATTTTTCGCATAAACTCCCTTGGATGGAAACCTGGCTACTGTTACATTTCCCCATGCTGAAAACGCCATTAGTATTTCTCAAGCCCGCCAACTCACCAAGCTTGGCTCAAAGCATTGAAACGTACTCCGAATTTAAATTAATAACATATTTTTCTAAATTTGCCGGGAGAATCGGGCGTTTTACTCGGCAGGTTTGAAAGGCACAGCTTCTCATTTTATCCTTTTTACAAGGCTGAGCTCCAGGTGTGGCTCCACCTGGGTCCCTAAGTATGACGAGCAAGGAGAGCAACATGGATGCTTAAAAACGTGACAAGTCGTGTCTTATTGAACCCAGTACTACCTAAAACTCCGATACCACACAGCGTTAATGGCGTAACCCTGCTTTTGACCACAGGTGGGGAAAAGTACACAAATTCCTTACTCAAGTAAAAGTGGAGATTTTCATCTACGACTCTGGTAAAAGTACAGCTTCCAATTCTTTACTCAAGTTCAGTAAAGTACAAACTCCTAAATCTGCTTAAAGTATGAAAGCAAAAGTACAAGAAAGAGTCACAAATGCAAAAGATGTCTGCGCTTGTAATCACACACTGATCTTCGCTACTGACGATGAACTAGTGTGCCTTTTTCCAAGGAACATGGGCAAACATCGATTAAAGCTCACTGACGACAGCTTTATCCCTCTTAAATGTTAGCTAGCATGATGATAACTCTGAAGATACAAATACTAGCTCGCATGCTAATAGGTAATTGATGGGTAGTGAGGAGTATTGGGTGTCTTGCATCTGTGTGTTTTTTTTACACCTGGTCATTTTCCCCTTTTCTCTTTCCCCTCTGTGCTTGCATGTACGTGTACAAACAGCCTATCAAATCTAAAATGTAGAAATTTACTTCGTCACATCTAATAGATCGGTCGCCTTATGGCTGAAGAAGTAAGTAGAAAGTAGAGATTTTTCTTCTGAAATGAAGTGAGTAAAAGTCAAAAGTCTTGCGTGAAAGCAGAACTCAAGTAAAGTACAGATACTTAAATGTTCTTCAGTACAGTGACAGTAATTGTACTTCGTTACGTCCCACCTCTGCTTTTAACCAGTGATGGGCATACGATTATTATTATTATTATTATTATTATTATTATTATTATTAGTTATAGTCAGGTACCTGTTAGAAACCTGTCGCAGTGTGCTCCCGTTGAGAGGCTGTTACATTCTGACGTTGATTAATGAGCGACCTGCGTCTGCTTTCAATGCAAAACAAAGATTACCCTTTCTCCTGCCATCTCCGACACTTACCCCCTACCCCCCACCCCCCTTCCCTCTTCCTTCGTCTCTGTCTCGCTCTCTCTCTCTCTTTTTATTTTTTTCTATTTCTTTCTTCCTCTATCTCTCACCACCCTTCTGTCTTTCTTCCCTCACGGGCGAGCCGTTGTCTCACCTTGGCTGGCAGGCTGGCTGGTGCGATTGATTTTGGAGTCTGGCTCAGTAAGTCGGCTCGGAGCAGCAGTGCCCGCATTAGCGTTCGGCCTGATTTCACTAGCCGCGAGGAGACAGACAGACCCCCTACTGAGATCACATTTCACATCCAGCATGGCAGCGCGCCTGCACACGGACAGTATAGCGTAATCATCTTACTCAGTACACTCGCTTCGGCATGGGGCTGATGTGCTTTCTCTGTAGTTAGGATTTCTAAAGGAGGAGAAGAGGAATTAAGGTAGAGAGAGAGAGAGAGCGTGAGATTTTCTTTTGATCTAGTACACGTCTGTCTAGTTCCTCATTGGGTCCCTTCAAATGAATTCCATGTTTTAACTACGGACTATCCGTTAGCAGCATGTAACATCGATGATGCCAAGAGTTTTTGCTTTTTATAAATAAACACACATGTGCCCTACCTGTTGAGAGCTGTCCGACTCCTGGAAATGTTTGAAGGCTGCTTTAATTTGGCCACATAGCCACATGTATTTCCAGGATATAGTGAGGGATGTCCTGAAATTACCTCTGTGTGTGCACGCGAACATGCACGTGTTTGGATTGGCCGCCGCCGCGTTGTTTTACAGAGCATGGCTCGCCTAGGTCCTCTAAGGTTGCTTCTGTGCGTTGGCGGAGTGTGTTTTTGCTACGCGTCTGGTCATTGTGGTTCATGTGAGGTGAGGGCACAGCAGGACTTGGCCTATTGAGCCTTACCGCTGTTTCAGAGCGTGGAGCTGATCACACACTGAGATCCCCTGATCACTGTTTGGGTCATCTGAGGCCAGGCAGCATACTACAGCACGGCTAGATATGCTCACCTAACCTTGAATAACAGGCTATGTATTTGTTGAGGCACTTAAGTCGTCAGTGACAACAAAGCGCTTTTTTTTTTTTTTCTCCGCAGTTTTAGGACACTACTTTTAAAGGACAGTTCAGACCCAGTAATATTGCTCAAGAGCAGTGAGGTCTGCTACAATGGGATGGATACCGCAGTATGCGTCACTCACTTCCATAGAAATCTCTCTCCTTGTTTTGCACCTAGTAGAGAGAAGTGCTAGATAATAAGAGGTTCTAGAGTCTAGTGCTACTACTGATTTGACTCGCTGTTACTATTCCACAACAAAGTGTCTTAAATCTCCTTCTGATCACAAGACTAAAAGGCCAGGTGTCATCAGTGTAGACACGTCATCTGCTCTTCTGTCATTTGTGTGATGTTTCTTCCAGCTGAAAAATTAATATTCTCTCTCTCTCTCGCTCTCTCTCTCTGCAGTGACGCTGTACTTGGAGCTCCCCCAGTGAGTGTATAAACCCTGCGCTCTGACTGATGAGCTGGTATGCTGATTAGAGCACTGCTCACCCGAGCACATTCTCCTGGGAACAACAACAATTATACACCTGCCTCAAGTACCTGAAAAAGCTCCACCTGGATCTCTCTCTCTCTCTCTCTCTCTCTCTCTCTCTCTCTCTCTCTCTCTCTCTCTCTGAGTGTCTGTAAGGCAGCCATGATCTCCTCGCTCTGGCTGGGGGGGTAACGGTGTTAATTGGAGGATTGGTGTGTTGGTTGCTGTGGTGAAGTCGAGCCGTTATCTCAGCAGCAGCATCGGGAGAGTGATGGACTCGTGAGGCGGAGATGGCAGCGTCGTGGCTGTGTCGTCCCCAGCAGCCCCATCAGAGTGGTTAAGGAGGAAGAACACGCTCTGGGCACAGGAGCAGCATGCAGGAGGCTGACCTACCGGCCACAAATGCTTTCACAGGTGAGCTCAAATGTTTGGACCTTCTCATGACTAAAATCTTCATTTAGGGTCTGTGTATATATTGGAATATTGTTTAGCATCCACAGTTTGGCAATTGGCATAGCAAAAACAAACAAACAAACAAACAAACAAAAAAAACCTACCGCTGTTTTTACCAGGTTTTTACAGTCTTCACCCTACCATACTGTAACATTAGGCAATACATAGTAGTTGCAAAACCTGGAAGCTGCTTCCCGAAGATACAGTATATTGTTGACAAATCGTCAAAGAGGAAGAATAACATGATCAGATTTTGCCACTTTGAGTCTATTATAAGTATTATTTGATTGCCAGACCTACATGTGATTATTGTATAAGCATTACAGGAGATGATGAAAGCCTACAAGTCCCTTGAATCAAAGGCTATATTCTTTTTTTTTTCCCTTTTTTTTTAAATAAAGGGTTTTTTTCCCCTCTATTGATCAAATTGTCATTAGCTGGCTTGCTTTATGCAGCAAATTGGTCCTAAAATGGGAGAAATGCAGGAGAATGTTGACCCCCAGTGAACACTGATAAAAAACAGGGACACACAGGGAACAGTGTAAGAGTTAAAAAGGTGCTGGTGCCTGTGTGTACCATATTTGGTGGCAGGCTAACCAATCGCTTTTTGTCACTCAGTTAAAAAAAAAAAAAAAAAGCACTTACATATGCAAAATCGGAATATGTTAATGTTACACATTCTAGCATTAGCATACTTACGAACATATTTACTAAAGGATAAATAGCCTACATCTATAAAGGATAAATACATCTATAAAGGATAAATACATCTATAAAGGATAAATAGCCTACACCTTGCTCCACCCACATCTCTAACCATATCAGTGCTAGCTGTGTGATTTAAAGTTACAATAGGAATAGACTGGTTATATTGGATGGTAAACGATTTGCCAATATAAAGACAGACCAAATGGCGTTGTACATCATCATTGTTTCAGTGCGATTGTTAAATTTGTGTGTTACTACAGGCCTGTCTGCGAGCCTACTTTAACTATTTAAATCTCTATCTGAGCTTGATTATGGCAAATATCTGTTATTCTTCTTCCTGTTTGTAAATCTTGGTTATGTAGTTGTACAACGACATGATCGGTACATATCTGTATATTATTCAAGACTTGGGTGATTGGAAAGGAACGACCAATTTTTAATGATGCACTGAAGGCTATGGCGCTGTGTTTGACTTTGCAGTGAAGGGAGTGTACTGTAGCTGACATGCCGTGTGTGACGGTACAACAGCGACGTGAGTTTAGGCCCTGAGGGAACTGTGTGAAAGTTGCTCCAGACAGAGAGAGACGATCAATAACTGCAAGGTTAAAGCGTGTGTGTGTGTGTGTGTGTGTGTGTGTGTGTGTGTGTGTGTGTGTGTGTGTGTGTGTGTGTGTGTGTGTGTGT
>JAOUQW010000042.1:19016376-19027363 GCA_028565825.1 Olivaichthys viedmensis | reverse complement strand
AGGGGCGCTGTATCATGGCTGACCCTGCGCTCTGACCCCAGCTTACCAACATGCTGGGATATGCGAAGAATCAATTATGTTTATGTATATGTGACAATAAAGGAGCTTTCTATTCTATTCTATACACTGCCCATCGTAAGTCTGGGGACATCTAGCTTTTTAACTGAGCATTTTGGTCCCCTTGCAATAATTTAACATAACTATGTTTATTTTGAGGAAAACATTATCACACCTGTAAATATTTGTAACCTCATTCACTAAAAACAGTAAAACTACGTTCATCTCCTAGCAGCTGTAACTGCTGCACACACTTACTTCCTACGGTCAGTTTTTTCCAGGTGTTCCACAGAGATGCTCTGCCGTTTCCCACACAGGATTTCGCGCAGGTTTGTGGAGCGAACCTTTCAATCCGATTCCTCACAGAGCAGCTTGATTGGGTTAAGGTTAAGGCAGGCTATTACATTACAGACAGCACTTTTCCCTCTTCAAATAACTGTGGCTCAGCTTTGATGGTGTTTGGGGTCATTGAAAATCAAACATTACATATTATGGAACATAATAATAAAAATGAAAAAAGGTTTAACCTTGTATGTTTGCACTTGTATGTAGACTCATATACTGTAATATCGAAGAAGTATTAAACACACATCGCATAACCTTATGCTTATCATATAACCTAATGCTAAACTATGATCAGTCTAAAATCGTCATCCCCTCCTCATGTTATCCATACTCAACTCTTTACAATAAATAAACAAGATAACTACAGTTCTGAATGTTATCTGATTGTCATGAAAGTCTTTACTTCCTGTCTTTGATGTTTTTATGTCAGCAATCTGACCACTTTGCTTCTAAGTCGCTGTTTTTGTCATTCCAGAGGTTCACAAGAGCTTCATGTTGTTAACACCAAAATACATATTACTGCATAAAATTGTGCCTTTTTACTAATGGGCACTTCATGAAATGCAGAAGATTATTTGGTTACACAACCTAATGGGTCAGTATCATTTCTCATCATAATAATAAAGTTTGAGAGAAAATGGACAGAATACACAGCCAAATAAGCAGTTTCCCCAGACCTATCTCAAATAGTGCCGAATTAACACATACATTATCATTTAACTCCAGTTAAGCTCAAATAAACACTGTAAGAGTTAACTCAATACTCTGGGTTTTGCTGTGTATTTGACTGAGAATGTATGGTGCATTAGAGTAGCTTTCTCTGAGTGTAGCGACTGTGTGAGTGTTGTTGCAGACAGCCTACCAGGCTGCAGAGAGATGGATAAGAAATGACTGGGCCGTCGGTTGTGGCTTGGCACTTATTGGGACGTTCCCCGATTCAGCCCTGCATCTGGCCAGCGAGCCTTCAGGCTAGTCTCAGAGAACACACTCCCTCTGAGAGCACCTTGCACTCCTCAGACAGATTTTGTCTCACTTGTTTAATTCAATCTATTAGACAGTGGATGTACATCTCTGCATTGGATTTTTCTGTTGCATGTTTTGTCTGAATTATTTTGCTGGAAGAGGCCTGCTTTCCTGTCTGTCTTTGGGGTTGTTGGTTTTTATCTACTTTGTTTTTTGTCATTCCTCCCTCATCGTTTTTCCTTTTGCTCTTGCTAGTGCTCTCTCTGAGATGCAGCTGCACTTGGGTACTTATTTCTCACATAGCACTGACCCCATCAGTTAAGTGGACAGAGAGAGAGAGATAGAAAGAGAGAGAGAGACGGTGCTCCTGTCCGCTGTGATTTCTCACACTAAATCCTGTTTTTTGGCTTATTTGGTTGGTTGGTGCTGGATAACATGGGAAGCAGGTGGAAGAGGAGCTTCACACACATTCTGTGGAAGTTCCTACATTTAGTTTTGTTGGCACACCCTTGGAGAATTTGAATCAGTTTTATCTATTTTTCAATGTACTGGTACAGCCTGACTTATTGAATCATTGAAAAATATTCTTTAAAAATCTCAAATAAAGAGAACTGAAAACGGTATTAAATCTTCAGTGGGATGGCCTTCTGAGAATGAAGTTAAAGTCGCTGAATTTGATGTTGGCGACCAAAGGAGTCCAACCCCTTCCTTCAATTTCATGCCCTCCATCAAAATCTCACTCTAAAGCTCCCTCTCTCCCTTCAAGGACATACACGTGCACCGTGCGATGGTATGATGTAACATCATGGCCCAGAATGCACCAGTGTGGGTGCAGGATTTAATTCTATGTAAACAGTTACACACCTAATTCCAGATCAAGAAATTTAACAATGCCTACACTGATTGAATTTGTAGAATTAGCTAGCTGTGCAGCTGTTTGGTTGGATTAAAGGTCTGCAATAACAAGGGCAAGCTACATCCAAGCAAACAACAATCACAGCTAAACAATGAGATACAGCCAAGTGTTGTTTTTGTCTAGCTACATTATGTACAGCTCATACGGATAACAAACTACACCTACAGAGCAAAATAATTACCTGTGAAGCCGGTCCTATTCCTTCTTTCATTTTCCTAGGCTGTTTGTAGTGTATGCCATTGTTGGCAACGGTGGAACCAGAACATTTGGTCGAACCTCAGCATTCTCTGCCAGTGCTTCCATAAGATATATCAATAACTGTTCTGTAATTCTAGGCTTATCTTCTACTCAATCAAACTAGCACTTTACTTTCTGTTTATTTATAGCCCTAGTCTTGTATAGGCTGCCTGTGCATGTGTAAAATAATTGATAGGCAAGGAGGAGTGCCTATAATACAGCTGGACCGTGTTAAAATTTTTAGTCGCTGATTGCAGAGCACAGGACGGTCACAGTGATACCTATCAGGATGTAAAGAAAGTTTAAATGAAAGTGTTCTTAAAAATCGATTACAGCAGTTTGTTAAGTCCTTTTGCACATTCCTTAAGCTTATCTGTAGCTAAAAGATGAGGCTCTTTTGAAATATATCAGAGAAGCACCTTTTGTCCTCTGAGAGGGGTAGGCAAGCTTGACAGCTATTTGCTCAGTTACCTGTACTCTTGCTCCCTCCATTCCCTCCTGATCACCCCATTCATCATCCGCACTGGCTGTTTCTTTACCCAGTCTGCTTTATTATTTTAGCTAGTTTGACACCATGCTGAGCTACTAGCTGACAGCCAGCCAGTCTGAGAAATGGAAAACTTGTAGTATGTCATCATTGTCAGAGAAAAAACCTTGCTACTGTATTAGAAAAGTGGTATCTAGAATACTCTTGACCATTCATTCTTTATTTCTTATTTTTACTGTTATTAAAAAAATTGCAGATTTAAAGGATTCCGAGGATATCAAAGTATTATGGCCTCAAGGTTAACAGGACCGTTTCAATTTTTTAAAATAATTTTTCTCCTAACTGTATTGTATCCACATTGTATTCTTTATTTTAACAGATACTGTTCATTCAGTATAATTTTTATGTTATTTTTATGTTTTTATGTTCTTATTATATAATCTCAACAGAAAGATTGTATGGTGGCCATACACCAAGAAGATAACAGGCCTGACCACCACAACACACCACAAACTTTGTTTTTCTCCTGTGACTAAACACGCTTCGTAACTGTCTATGTTGCAGCTGTTATGTGTATATTTTTTTCTATCAGCCCAAAAACCAGAGAGAGCGCTAGCAGTGCTTTCAGCCATTGATGTAATTGTTTGCAAGGAGTCAGTGGTCTTTTTGTACATAAAATACTATCCAGTAAACCAGCCACCACGCTTGCGCACAAAAATGATCCTCATCTCTGTGCCTCAGATGTCGAAATGATCAATGATTCTCTTTGAAACCTCAGCCTGTCGAATACTGCATTCATCCCAAGCGTTGAATCCTCACTGATGATGATCCACATTACTAACGCGTTCTCGAATGTGTTCACAGTGATTGAAGGTAATCACGTTATTTGATTCAAGGATGAAGTGCAAATAATGATCTTGCTGTCAGAATGCTGCCAGTTATGCGCCTCATCCAGATGCTGATTACAAAAATCAGCTGCATTATTTTCGTACAAGCTGAACTCAGTGATTTGTATCAGAAGGACAGAAGTTGTGGGAATTTTGTTGATGTACGGAACGATGGTGTAGAGTGAAAAAACACTTTCTTGCTCTCCATGCTTTACATGTGACAGGGTTATCCTCATTACAAACATTGTACTATTATTGTGTAAGCTCTGTTTGTGTAGCTAATTGAGAGTTTTATGGCACTGTTATCTGTTCAACCCACCATGTTTGGTCAGCTTTTGTTTCTATGCACTGGTACACTGCTCATTAGATGCTGCTTCCTTTGCTGTGTAATTTTAATCAGTACTATTATGCACAGCTTTGCTTTTATTGTAACCCGTTTCTATGCTGAACTGTCAATGTCAGCAAGTTCCCCTGAATGTCAGTGGAGAAAGTAAAACAGTAGTGTTAATTCTTTATATAGCAGGTTTTCTACATTTGCATTTCATTTGTAGCTTTCCATGCTATCATAGATTACCAAAATTAACAAGAGGTCAAGTTAGTATGTCAATGTTAGAGGAAAGTGTTCTTGGTGATTAAAGTTACCCATATTTTCCATGAGCCTATTCACTGCTATCTTATTTTAGCCACTTCTTATTCTGAAATCCATAGACACTAGTGCAGAGAAGAGGCTCTGTGGTCCTTGAGAATGTGATCAGGTAAAAATGAATGAGGCAGATTGTGAGATGTAAAAGAAGAAAGGGTTTTCCTATCTGCAGGCTCCATGTGTCCTTCTCTCAGTGACTCTTAGTAGTTGTGCAGTTCATTAATTGATGAGAAAAGTTTCGTCCTACATACCTTTTCTACCCTCTATATATAGGGCAGCCCAAATGTGCTCATTAGAGACATGATTTACAATGTTCTGCTGTCCCAGCTGCTTAAAGTCGGTACAGAGACAAAAGCAGACTCTGCCCTCTCTTGCATCTGTTTATGAAGTTTTTAAGGACCAGCAGTTGGTTTTACACTCTAACAAGCAAAACAAACACATGTAATCAAATCTGAGTATTGCTCAGTAGATCTTCTTAAGTAGATCCTCTTGACATTGATTGGTCCAGCCAATTGAGAGAATGGATTACGTGCAATTTTTTGACTGCTACTGCAAGATAAAAATGTGATTTTACTTTGCTAATGCGTACTTATCTGTTCAAGGGTCTGTGATGTCCACAGAGAGATTAAAGTGCAGCTCCCTCTTTCTCTAATGGCATTATTTTTTAAGGCAAACTTTTGACACTACTTTTGCTTATTGGAGTCTCTCGTTCTTCATTCAGCACATTCTGTATCTGTGATGAAGTTGCTGTTCTCTCTCTCTCAGTAAACAAAGCTTTATGTATTGCTCTTCTGATGGTGTGCTCACTTTTTGTCTGATCCAGTTTCAGCAAAGCGTTTGAGTGCCATACAGTGGAAATGATTTTCAATGTGGTCTCAGACTTTTGGACCCCACTGTATATTACAAAGTATTGAACCAGGGCATAATATATATTTTTTATTTTTGTGTTTTGCTACTTGTTATTTGGTACGCAGCCCTAGTGGTGAATGGCTGAAAATGCTGTCGGTGTGAAAGGAGTCTCACTTTCCCGCATCCGCTCTTTGCATGCATCTCTTTGATTGGAGTACCTCACACGTCGCCCCATTAGTCGTGTCTGTTCGAGACATTCCTGTTGTCGGCATCATTACGGATGGCTATCGGACAGTGTCACCTGACAGGGGAAAGCGCAGGGGGGTCTGGGACTGTTTATCTCGGAGGTCCTCTGGACTCTTTTCTTCAATGTTCTCTTTGTCATTTTGTCATTTTGTCCTGTGTGCCACCCAGTACGAAGGACAACCCCCTCTCTTGCCGTCATCCCTCCCTTCTTGTTTCTTTCCACAGTAAAGTGGGTACAGGGGCTAATGATGCAACTGGGACCATTAAAGGTGGGAAACTGACAGCTCTCCTCTCTCCATTTTTTTTTTTGCCCTCAAAGAGTAGGAAAGCGACGGGGGGGGGGGACAAAAAGAAGAAAGCACAGCAATAAATGGACTAGTCTTAAGCATTGCTTCTTTTTTTTCTTTCTTTTTTTTCAGGAGTAGAATCAGGTTTGGCTCAAAGGCTAGAATGAAACCCAGTGGAAGAAAAAAAAAGAAAAGACTAAAAGGAGAGGGGAGGCCACACAGAGAGGAAAGGAACATGAAGGCAGTCTATTTGAAGTCCAACCGTTTGTCTGTGTATTGTGCCAGTGTGTCTGTAGGTATGGTGTGTGTGTGTGTGTGTGTGTGTGTGTGTGTGTGTGTGTGTGTGTGTGTGTGTGTGTGTGTGTGTGTGTGTGTGTGCGAGCGAGCCAGGGTTGTGAGGCTGGAATAAGAGATACAGTAGTGAATAGACTAGCCTATGGTAAGCCGTAGAGAAAAGACCCAGCTTTACTACCAAGCTGGCCAATTAGGTGCTGAGATGCAGATGATGTGGCCAGGCTAAAAGGACCCAGCTGTTGGTATTAGTATGCTGGCGGAGGCCCATTCTGTGCTTCAGGCTACAAGCAGCTCCTTCAGCCCAGCGCCAAGGCTCTTCAGGTTCATGTTAGATATTTCTCAGCATTGAGGCAGCCCAACAATTTGTCCATAAATCTTTCATTGTGAATGTTTTGAAAAGTTGTAATCTTAGTAGCTTTGTTGTGTAATAGCTTTGGTGTACGGTGTATGACACACACCTTGGTGTAGCCACGGTACACGTTTCTTTTTGTTCGTTTTTATTATCCGATTACTTAATCTGACTCTCCATCTCTCTCATGCCCTCTCTCGCTCTCTCTTCCTCTCTGTATTATTGCCAACATATTTTTAAACCGTCTTTTGAGCTGCTCGTGTTACCATGGTTAACAGTTTCATCTGCACACTGAGTAACCCCTCCCACCCTGACACACGTTCTTCATGAAACGGTAAACAGTTTAAAGTTGCTAAAATGTTCACGACCCATTTCTCTCTGGTGAGCTTTGGTGCCTGGTGCCTCCCTAAAGTGTGTCCTGCTGTCCAAAGCTTCCTCTCCTCTTCAGCCTTTAGCCATGTGCCCTAAAATGTATACATCATGTTAGGCTGTAGCTTCAAATTCTTATTCCACAGTTACTTTGGGTTTATAAATGGAGTGCAGAAATGTATGAGGTTGTCCATTTTATATTAATGAAAAGGGGAGTCCTGTAATTCAACATGCTGATGGCTTCCCCTCCGTAACTGAGCTTGACAACTGCAACGCTGGTCAATTTAATGCTTCTGGTGTTGCTGCAAAGCAGGAGTAGGGAAGACTTGATTATAACTCTGTATGTGTGTGGTTAGAATTCCACTCAGAGACAGGGACGACCCGCAGTCTTGTAGTTGTCATTTCAGTTTTAATGAACGTTGAACAAAAACAAGTCTGCACATCCCCTACATAATTCCTTAACGAATCAGGGTGCGTTTTGAAAGAAAGTCTTCATTGCAAGGGCTAAGAAGAGCAAGCTTGACCTGAATCTGAAAGGTAGTTTTCATGGTGAGCCTTCCACAGGTGGGTTTTTAGTACAGAGAGGTTGTACAGGGGGTTGTGGAGAATTTCTGCAGTGGAGCAATTTTGCAGGACCTGAAGTCTGAGTTCTGTCTCCAGCGGCCATGTTAAGCCTGAACCCAGCACGGCTGAGCGGGCCTGGCTAGCCAGCCAGTTTTGACTTCTTATCCCCACTGAATAAATCACTATATATATATTTTTTTTTTTCCTTATAGCAAAAGGGCTGTGTAACCTTTAAATTAAGGGAGGTTGATCGCTAGATAAAGCGAAGGATCCTAGCTTTTTTAATTTTTATGTATTTTTTGCTATGGAGTAGTTTTAGGCATAGCTTTTTTTGTCTGTGTGTGTCAGTGGATTTTCCAAAACAGGGTTCTCTCTGTACTTACTGTTGATTGTGTTTTTGTGTTTTGGGTCTGGAAAAGTAGGTCAGTGTGTTTTTTTACAGGGAGACAGAACAAGTTTCCCAGCTCAGCTGAGTAAAGCTAGTTATGATCCTAGTGTTAAAGATCCTGCTCACTCACCATGTATCCTCTTTGAAAGGACCCCCCACCACCACCGAAAGTGAGGACCTTTTTATTTACTGTTTATATTAATTGTCAGTGATTTCTTTTCTAAAATGGTAGAGCGCCAACAGAGAGAGAACGGGTTTTAGCAATTACTTAAGAGTGGGTGGTAAAAAATACAACTAAGGTTGTTAATGTAAAGCTAGCTGTTAAAGGTATAATTTTCCATGAATAGTTGATGTTTAGAAAGCTGAATATGACTTGATAGTAATAGGTCTGGAGTATTACATATTGACAGGAAATTAACCTGGGTGATGCTACTTCAGGTTTCGATATTGTGACAAGAGGCGGCATGGTATTTGACAATCAGCCAATCATGTATGATCCATTTCTAAAGCATGGAATTTGAACAATTAGCAGGCTGTCTCTCATGAAACACGCTGTAGAAAAGGTAGATGTATCGTATGAGCCTTTAACTCTCACAGCAGAGAATTAGCTTTAAAAGCACTGTTCTGAATTATAATTTGTACAAGCAATTCTGCCTCTTAAAATACCTCTGTGAAGTTGGCACCACAACTAAAAATAAATTTAATAAAACGTATGTCAATTTTTTGTGCTGATTTGTGCCACAAAAAAATATTTTTTGTGCTGATTTGGTTTCTGAGATATTATAACGGTTATATTTCAGTGCAAATCTAATGGCCGAGAGTGAAGCCAGTGCATTAAACCCCAAATCAAAATAAATAACCAAATTAGGATCATCTGTTTGTGCTGATTTGTGTTGTACCAAAGAGTTTGTGCTTGTTTGTTTTTATGACATTACATGATCAATTCACTGAGACATCGATATGTAACGCTATAATATCTCAAAAACCAAACCAGCACAAACAATACATTTTTTTGGCACAAATCAACACAAACGCAGCACAAACCAATGACATGTTTTATTTAATTTATTTTTATATGGTGGGCCAACTTCACAGAGGTGTTATTATTCTGATGTTGACCGGCATAGCTAGCCCAATTTCACTTCACATTGATTTTGGACCATGTAAACATGGCTGAAGTTTGATGTGACCAACTGAAATCCTGTTGAATTGGAATTGCATTCCTGCCTCTGCTGTGCTGTGTGCCGTCACTGTAATGTCCCTTGTGTAGATATCATTGGTGATATGTTCATCTTGGTGCCCCTTGGGTCTCTGCAGTCTGTGTGTGTCCAATGCTGTCGGCATGTAGCTGCTGACAGGTTTATTAAAAAAACAGCGTGGCAGACAGCAGGCGAGCTGGCCACAGGCCACCGAGATCTGACTACTGCTGCTCCAAGAGCTGCATCATGCCTGCTCTCTCTCACTCCCTCTGTCGGGTCACGTCTGCACAGTTTTATAAAATGACAGACTCGTTTTTCCAAGCATCTTCTTCGGGGTTTATTCCCTGTGGCATATTTGGTGACGCTTGTACATCTAATCCATGCCATTGCCTGCAAATGAAGCTACTGTCTGGCACTCGTCTGTGCCACATGGCGGATCATCCAGCATCCAGCAGACAAGAGCAGCCATGCGTATTGTGTATTTTTGAACTCCTGATTTTCAGCAAATAGCGCGATGGTTCTCTAAAGATGCAGGTGTGGCGTTTGCAACATTACAGCATCGTCTCGGAGTGGGTGGATGGGTGGTGGAGGCTCTGTCATGTGGCTCATTAGTGAAAGGCTAATAATGTTGTCATAATCATTAGGAGTCACAACAGTGGCCATTTTGGGAGTTGCTGTGCCTGCTGTTCTTCCTGTTGTGCCCGTGTGCCCGTGTGTGTGTGTGTGTGTGTGTACGTGTGCGTGCCCACTGTGTGTGTAGGTGTGGGAGGCTGGCATTAAACCTAGACATTACCTCACCCTACTGGGCAGACGGCCCATGACGATGCTCAGCAGGCTGCGGGAGAGAGTGGGGAGGGGGGGAACTCAATACCTGGTGATTATCTACACACACAGACACTCTCCCTCACACACATGCACTGCAGCGCACATACGCACACGTCACATTCCTTCCCTACAGATGGCAATTTTCAGACACGCGCACACCCCCTCTCCTGGGATGAGTGTGAGGATAATTTGCCACAGCGTGCTGGCTTGGGTGGGAAATGAGTCAGGTAATGGAGAGTGCTTGAAGACGGCCCTCTCTCACATTTAAAACTGCAGCTTATCAGTATGATGGCCCTGAGTACCCTGCCCTGCTGTCGCTAAGCTCGCTCCCTCAGACCATCTTATACTAACACCTACAAAAGGTCTTTATTCGCCATTTGTACATAGTTTGCATGTGTACATTAGACTACTTCAATTTAGCATGTTCCTGGCGCTAATCTCTGAAGAAGGGGTCAGCGCACCGAACGGCCCTGGAACAGATTGGATTGTATTGGGTTTGCTTGAGGACACAGCAGCTGTACTTCACACAGGATGTTCTCTGTTACACTGGGCTTCTCTGTTGACCAGCATGAGCTTTTTTCCATGTATTTAGTCCTCTATTGTACCAACATAGCTGTGAACAGTAGGCTATAATTTTCAGAAAGGAAATATGAACATCGGAATAGATTTCAGAATGGGTTCAATCAGAGGATACACCCTATTGGCTGTAGGGTGTAAAACAGTATTAAACAAACTGCTGTAAATAGGAAAAAGATTAAATGGTGTGTTAGTCTAAGGTGCAATTACTATAAATGCCTTATTGCCAGATACATGAGACATGCTGGGTATTGGTGTGAATGTTCTGAGGTTCAGAACAACGCATTAACCTTTTTACTACATGCTGAAAAAAAACTCCAGGATGCTATTACAACTGGCGGGTCAGGCTAATTAGCCGTAGACAAGACATTACATTTCTTCTCAGGTTTTGTTTATGTCCGCATCCGAAATATGGAAACGTCTAATATTCAGCCATAAAACTAGCAGCGAGACAACATTGGAACGTTATTAAGCTCTGTGACTCCCCGTGTTGGACACCACGTAGT
>JAOUQW010000042.1:18982238-19015419 GCA_028565825.1 Olivaichthys viedmensis | reverse complement strand
TGGTGCTTTGCTTCAAACAACATAAACACTGACTAGAAATGAAAGGTCTATTTAGATGTTACATAATAAGGAGAAGAAGAAATTATTGTGGCGCCAAAAATGAAAATTGATCCAATGTTTGCGGATAGTTTATATGGTGTATAATTAATTTTTTTAATATAATCAGCACAGAAAAGACACCACACCATCTAGAGGTTTTGAATATATAAGAAATGAATTGTGGAGGGACTGTAAAAAACCAGCCACAACAACATTAGCATGCATAGTTTGTCCAACACTAGCTTCCCTTGGGATGTTTCTTCAGACACCCATTCAAATCCTGAGTCATGACCCCAACCTCTCCCCCCTCCCCCATGTCTGGTGTGTGGGTGTGTGTGTATGTATGTGTGTGTATGTGTGTGCGTGCTGGCAGGGGACATGACTTCCAGACAAGACGTCAGACAGATAAATGTCAGCTTGTCTCCCAGTGGGATGAGTGGGTAAGGGGGGCAGAAGAGAAAGATTTAATCGTTTTAAATTTCATTTTGACATCTGGCATAGTAGACAGCTGAAGGGTTACTAACTAGCACATCTATGAAACGTCAACAGGCCATTTCGAAACTACAGTGCCTTAGAGATGATGAGAAATTCTGAGAAACAAGTATTTATCTAACTCATTTCTTTATCGTTAAAGCCGCTATAGAGAGAAGTAACCAAGAGACCAAAGATCTGAAATATTATTTGATGCAAGTCTTAGTTTCGATCCAACGGAATGTATTTACTCTGAATATAAAATTGTAATCAATGAAATGCGAATTTCAAAATGTTGGCATTTTTTCCTTAAGCCCCAATTTTTTTTTTTTTTTTTTTTTTTTTTTTTTGTGACTTTTGAGCGACTTTCATTAAGTTTGGATGTTTTTTTTTTTGTTTGTTTTTTTTAGAACTGCCTACATTTATTTTATTTATTATTAATTAATTGCATTGACAGTAAGCAAAATCAGCTCGACCTGTTTTAACACCCATGTTACTCAAATATGAATCTTCGTCTGGCCGTATTGCAGGGGGTTTGTTTTTAAAAGGCGCTCGTGTTGATCACGGCTGCAGATCTCAGACGAGACAGTGTGTGTGTGTGTGTGTGTGTGCGTGTGTGTGTGTGTGCGTGCGCGTGTGTGTGCGTGTGTGTGCGTGCGTGCGTGTGTGCGTGCGTGTGTGTGTGCGTGCGCGTGTGTGTGCGTGTGTGTGCGTGCGTGCGTGTGTGCGTGCGTGTGTGTGTGTGTGTGTGTGTGCGTGCGTGCGTGCGTGTGTGTGTGTGTGTGTGTGTGTGTTTGGCCGCACTCAGACGTCGGGGTCACGCCAAGGTCACCCACCATGTTTCTCTCACAGACCGCCTTGTTTGGTTGTGTCTGGTGCGAAGTGTAGCTGTAACACAATGGCTGCGTCCCAAACCGCGTACTGCCGCACTACATAGTGTGTCAAAAACAGGACGCCCACCTCTGGTAATGCAGTGGTTTTACCGGGACCCCCCCCCCCCCACACACACACACAAATCCCTGGGCTACGTTTTTTAAAGTCTGTCAGCCTTAACTTTATCAACGAAGCCTCCTTTTGGTGTCGTATCAAGTTCGATATCCTTATGTAGTGCGGTAGTATGCGGTTTGGGACGCAGCCCAGCCCCCTCTGGCGGAGTCACCAGGAAGCGGCTGGTTGTTGAGGACGCGGCCGGCCGCCCGCCCCTCGGGATTGCGCTGTGCGAGACGGCGCGGTGATATGAGTAGGGGCAGGAGAGGGGTGACACAGTCCGTCCGCCTCATTCCCCCCACCGCACGCTGGCGCTTCACCGAGCCGCCGAAAGCGGACGGAAGAAAAACGGCGCGCTAGTCCGGCATTAGTAGGGAACGCTTATTTATTTTCTCCCGGCGAGTATGTGGTGAAGACGATGCGAGTGGCGCGGCGGGCCGGTGGAAGTTGTCGGTGTGGCGAGCTCCATGCAGAACCGCAGCGGAGCGGCTAGCGGCTCCGGCTCCAATGGCGCCTGCGTGTGTAACTGCACCGGAGCCCAACTTCAGGGAATGGACATATGTGAGTGTGTGCGACACCGTTTCACTTTCACAAGTATCGCCATCACCAAACTGCTGGGTCTTTCAACTTTTATAGACTTGTTGTTTGTTTGTTTGTTTGTTTGTTTGTTTTTTTGAATTCTCCTCCTTTATCTTCTAAATTCCGGTTTTGTTTTTTTTTTGAGAAATTCGCAAAAAAAAATTCTTCAAGTCTTAAAAGTGTCCGAATTTCACCTCGCGCCATGTTGCACTAGATTTGAATGCATGAGCCCATTGTTTTTATACGATGTGCAGTGAAGGAAGCCAGACGGGCTCGAGTCTCGTGGTCTGGTGTTTGGACAGTGATGAATGTTTTCAGTGTCTGTCTCCGCCGAGCACGTCAACACCCCGACTCCTGAGCTGTGCGTTACACTAATATGTTTAATACTGTAGTATGCACTTTTGTTCCAAGATTCTCAAAACCTGAAGCAGGTGGGGGAAACTGCTCTATAGGCAAAGCCCCTAGATGAAGGAATGGGTCGTCTGTGGTCAAGATCGTTACCCATTTCTTATTCTCGCTTTGCTGAGACACCCTCAGATTGTCTTGTTTCTTTGCATTTTTTGGGGGGGTTTAGATATCCTTCCCCATTCATCTCTTATTATTCCTCCAGTAGTTGTCCCTTTTCGTACTCCTCTTCCGAATCTCCCCCCACCCTCTCTCTCTCTTCTTCGAAAATGAATTTAAATCAACTTTTACGGGTTGTTCCTAAAAGCAGCTTCCTAATTTCACCTACATCTTGGCTTGGTAGCGAAACGTCAAGCCTTTAGCAAAGCCAGCTCTTGTGGGGAAACATTTTTTTTTTTACCTAACTGTATCAGGTTATGATTTTCCAAAATCTCTGAAATGACTCTCGGACGTCTACTGTGCAGGATGGTCCACTGAAATCTGGTGCGTGGATCGGTATTGTAACCTGAAGTAACACTGGCCAAGCTTGCATATTCATGCTAATCTGGGAATGTTTTCCACGTCGCACTTCTTGTAAACAAGAATCAATGTTCCATAAGAAGTCTCCACAGTTGCTTAGTTTGAGACCATGTCAGGTTTCTGAAACTCTGTATGGTTGTATACTGGATTAATTTAGCAATGCAGTGTTGATAACTGGATATGGTTGCCTAGCGTGCATGCACACACTGAGGTAAAATAATTATACTTAGACAACTGAATAGCAACGAAAAGAAATATAATATTTACAGCTCTGAGAGGTAGACAGGTTTACTTCCACAAGCACTGATGGCTTGGATCTGTGCTACAGTCTGGTGTAGTGACTGACGTGTTTGGTGATAACGGCCTGACGATCCAGTGACGAGTCAGAATGCAAGTCGATGGGCTCCATCACTAACCTAGCCATTGCAGAGGTCCAGAAGCAGAGCATGGATCCGTTCACCTCTTCTAAATACCATTTAAGATGAATGAGCCATTGGTTGATACAGATTTAGATGAGGTAGGATGTGGCTGATGGAAACACGGGTCCTAGTTTTTCTTTCTCTTTTTTAGATTACACTTGTCCTGCTCTTCTGTCTCCTCTATCTGTACTCGCTCTTTGAAAATGTAACTGGTGAACTTTCTTCCAACCCTGTTCCAGCATTCTGAAATGGAGGAGTGTGGTTTCCACCCACTGAGGTCATGCATGCAAGTTCAGCTAGCGGTCATGGGCGAATGTTTTAGAAAAGTGGAGAGTCTTCTTTTTTTTCTCTCTCCCCTTCTTCCCCTCCCATCTCCGGCTTGCTCTTTTTTAAACGAATCTTTTCCACTTTCCTTAATGCTGAACTTGCCCTCAGGAGAACATCACTTCGTAACTAAAGAAAGGTAACAAAAAAGATTGAGACTACGGCATTATTTTGTTTTGAGACTTCAATGTTTTTTGTTTAACTCTGCGGACTTGGCAAGCCGATGCGGCAGCCTACAAGTTGGTACAAGTAGCTTTGGCTGCCATGAAAGCACCTTTCAGTTCTGGTCAAACACAACATGCCAAGGTATGTCTGCCAGAAATGAAGGCTTTCCCAAAATAGAAGTAAATTTATGTGCATAAGGAAAAGGAAAGGAACCTAATTATAGCTTACACATTCTATCTGAAATAAGATTACGCATTACCAAACCCAGTCTCATAGTAAGAAAGTAAGCAACTTTATTTTTTCCACTTTCTCCTTTAGATATATCTAACGCTGCTCAGGAGAACTAAAAATGTCTGTCTCAAAGCAAAAGGGTCTCTGGCACTCTTCTTCCCTCAAATCTCTGCTGACTGCAGAGGTGTGAGACTTTTTTTATTTTATTATTTATTTTATTTTTGGCTCCAACAATTGGTCGAATGAAGGTTTGAACTAGGAAACCTGGGGCAGTTTATCTGATTGGTGGAGTCCAACTTTATTCATGGAGACTGAAGTGCAACTGGCGAAACCATAATCGCTTCAAAAGCTGCTCACTCACCCACATGAAGCAGAAGACTGATGGGTGGCATCTTGGCACCAGAGCTCCATGCCAGAATTCTCATTTGAGCCAGCCATCTGATTTGTGTTGTCCACGTGACCAATGTGAACAAGAACGACTACGGCTTCCGTCACCATCATATGGAAATCACTAGGCTAAACAAATGTTTATTTGTGTTTCTGTCCGCCTTAAAAAAAACAAAAACAAAAAAAACCCAGATTTGCTTGGACAATGAGATGAAAAGAAAGTCTAGGAGTTGAGCACATTTTTAAAAAGGCAGTACATCATTTTGGGGGGCTTTAGGGATTTGGAGACCTTTCTGATCGAAATGTTATTGCAAGCAATTGTAATGTTGTGGTGTGCACCTCCTCCCTGCACAGATTTATCTGATGTTTGTGAGTGGCAAGTCAATACACATGCTGCAAGAAGGATTCAAGGATTCAAGACTTGGTGACAGAAATGTCTTCCGAGAATGCAATTATCTGCAGCCGCTTTCAGAATCTCTTCAGTATTCCCAAGTGTTATGAACATAAAAACACCCACTTCAGCGTGATGGTCAGTTACTGAGTACCTTTGACATTGGCAAGCCAGTCCAGTAGCTGACGGTGTAGTTAGTCTGCGCGATTAGCTTGGTTAAGACAGTGGAAAGTGTCCGGGAACAGTAGCTAGTCGTAAAGGTAGCTACTTCGCTAAAACAACTTCCCAAATAGTAAACATTGGGTACAAATTCCACAACACGGGTAAGTTGGTTGGCTACACTTTTGGTATCTAGCTAGCTAATTTGCAATCTCATTTGCTCAGCAACAACTTTTGTAATACTCTTTAATCCCTTAATTCCGGAGCTGTCGCCACCTTTAGAAGAACCAAGCCACTGTTTATCCTCGTCTTACATTGGTGTCTGGTGGCGCTGCAGAAGATGACGGGAGTTGGCGTTTGACTGGGTTTCCTCCTTGCTAAGTCTCCTTTTATAAATGTCTCGGGGTCAACGCTGGCTTCACAACTCTGTTCATAGTAGCTGAACTTTTTCATGCTTAAGGTTGTGCCGTGATGATTAGAATAAATAAAAAAACTTGTGCCCTGGCCCTTAATCATTCTGCATAACTCGCAGCAGCGCAAGAATACCATATTTTATTCTTCTTTTTTCTCTCTCTACTGACTCAGTAATGCTAGTTATTTAATGTGTAACAAAAAAAGTAAGTGCTGCAGATTTAAATAGACAGATCTATTGCTGGGGTTTAATCGGGGAATGTGCTTTCTTTGGCTCTGTTTCACTTTTGTTCTGCTCCTTGATGAGGGTCTAGTACAGCGCTTGCTAATATTCTTTTACTTTTTTACAATTTTATTTAATTTTTTTACTTTTTTTTACACATTTTTCTTTCTTTTTTACTTTTTATTTTATTTTACTGCTTTAATATACCTGACTCAACTCGTGAAGGCCTTGCTAATTATCTTTTGAGTTGTGGATGTGAGCAGGGGGAAATGCGACGGTGCATGGGATACCCTTGGCTGGTATTGAGAAGCATTGGCTTAGCAGGCTTCAGGTATCAGATGAGGTCACTTGTCTTGTTTCTGATCTGCAGACATGTGCATCCCTGGATACTTGTTGAAATTCACACATTTGCCATGGTCCCACACGTTCTTTTCTAATCGAGTTTAATTTGGGTGTATGGCAGACTCAAACATCTCCGTTAAGAATTGAACGTACAGTTACTGGCATTTCACAATTAGCTACACAGGACCCGTAAGAAGCCCTTTATGCTCAGTAGTGCCTTTTTCTCTTTATGGACAGAAACTCAGTTGGGCATCTTTAAGATGATGTCTCTGTTCCTTTCTCAGTGTAATTGATGACAAGAGCTCTTCTGTAGAAAGAGGCTGCCGCTTGCCGTGCTGGGTGGCATGGCCCCTTCCCACTGGCAGCGTTTGTGCCATGGCCGTACTGCAGGGCTGGAATCGGCTGCCCGCCTCTCTGATGCCCAGCGGGATGTCAGTCTGTTAGCGTGTTTTTCTCCATCCCACTATGCCACAGGGCTTTGATTTGTAGCACAAAGACCACCTGTGTGATCCAGTCTTCTAAAACAGCAGACAAGGCTAACCTCCCCCACCCACCCAACACAAAAATGCGCGTTTATCACCGGATGACAAAATGCCTGTCTCTAATACGGTCGTATCCGCATTCAGAGCCTGTCAAAACACTTGTCTTGTCTTGTCAGAGTGATGTGGCGTCCATAGATGTCCTGACAAACTGAATAAGTGTCTACGTCTGTTTTTGTTGTTGTTGTTTGTTTGTTTTTCAGAATCTGCGGTGACATAGCTTCTGCTTTCTGAAGTTCAAACTTGCTCAAACAATTGCTTATATTTTGCATACTGCAACTAATCCAGAAGAAATGAAGGATTTACTGAGGCCATTGTAGAAAAGGCCCAGCGTTCTGAAGTACAAATGTGCATTTATTTATTTAACCATGTGACTTCTATACTCGTATAGTTTAGTGTGTGCTACCGATGTTGAGGGAAGGGTTATGCACGGTGCTGCCTCTTGGTCTCACCAGACAGTGAATAATTCAGGCAAAGTCTGCATTTTGTTGGGTGTCTGGATGAATCTGCGCATGCCAGAAGGTCACAATGCAACAACACAAACGTGCACAGTCATTCTCGCGCTCTCTGAAGCTTCTTTACTTGTAAATTCCCCAACATTAATTGTATATGGCTTCCTGGAAGCCAGCATTTTTAGTGGGCTCAAACCTGAAGTCACTGTGGCATTACAGAGGTTAAACCCTACCGAGATCGCCTTTCGTTTTACTATTTTATTGGCCAATATTATTATTGTGTTTGCAGGCCTTCTAGATTAATCTCTCGTTATTAAACTATGCTTGTTGTGTTTCTGAATCGATAATAAATGTTCGCTTCAGTGTATTTATTCATGGTGACAGGACAGCGCTAACCATTTGCTGTAACATTCCTTGGTTACCCTGCATATGTAAAACAGGTCTCGTACTCTCTCTCACACACACACACACACGCGCACACACACACACACGCACACAGCTCATGTCTGGCACTCCCTCGCTGCGAATGGCCCACTGTCTGGCAGCTCTCAGTCAGCTGCACTCTGCCTGCTGACAGTAAAGGGGCTGATGGATTTGCTGCACTGAACACTGGCTGCCTTTGGCATTATTGGCTAATGCTGCTCCCAGCACCCACTCTGTCTTTTTAGGCAGCTCTTTATCTCTCCTTGTGCGTCTTCGTCGGGCTATGGTTTTTAGTCTGTCCGTATTTCTTTCCTTCATTTGGTCTTCCTGTTTTTCTATCTGTGTCTGTATCTGCATAAATGTGTGTGCCATGTCAGTGTTCAGTGTCTCTGTGGGCACGGATGCTGAGGGCTGTGTCTCCATGGCAATAATGGCAGCTGGATGGCTCTGCGTGCGTGCGAGAGAGCGAGAAAGAGGATGGCATTGCCAGTGGTATCTGGGGCAGGACAGGAGATCCAGTATCCAGCAGTGCCACTCCACTGAAGATCTTGTTCCTTATTCATTCTATCTCTAAATGAAAGCCAAGAATGAGGAGCCAAACCCCTTTCCCAGTACAGACCTCTCTCATTCTCTGAGTGTTGGTTCAAAGCAGCTCGGCTTTGTTCATTGAACCGGACCTGTGCAAGCGTGGCACTTTACCCCATTTTGTAAACCTCTCGCATGTATAATTCATTATTTGACCAGGGACAGCCTGGGCAAATAGATCAACCTACCAGATAGATGTGCATGTAGTGAATCATATTTGGGCTGAAACCCACTAACATGGCTGTAGGCTGTTTACATGAGCCAATTTTGGGTTCTGACTGTAGAGTGCAATTGGGCAGAGAGCTGCAGGTCTACTGTGTAATCGGCCTGTGCAGGAATAAGAGGATTTCACAGTCTGAGCTGTGAATATGCACAGTCTGCTCAGTCTGAGTACTGATGTTCCCTCTCATCCCAGCTTCCCTTATATAAATGCAGCATATGATGAATAAAGGGGACGCTAGGTCTGAAATCTGGATGTGGATGGGTGGCCTACAATATTTAACATGGTTTGACTGCTTCAGAACTGATGGTACTTGATCCAGTGACATGTCAGGGGCTTCCTGTAGGGTTGGGTCTGGAATGCAGTTATTTATGTGAAATCTTTAAAGAGAAACAGTTAAGCTGAAGTATTCTTAAGCAGGCCTTTTGATGCTCATGTCCTGTTCTCTGACCCCAGTCTCTGAGTCATGGCATAAAAGTCCAGCATCTACTGGTTGTTTACTACAGAGTTGAGATTGTATTTGAATGCGCGTGATTCATGCTACATGCCTGATCATCAGATCAATAGAAAGCTCTTTATTTACTGCATGTTTTTTTATAGCCTGCTTTATTGCCATGGTGTTTAAATGTTGGAGACCACGGATTACTTGTGTGCTCGAGGTAGGGAGTTGGTGGAGCCTTTCATATTCACCAGACTACTCTTATTTTTGCAGTCTGTGATGCTGTCCTTATTACAGCGTAACAAAGATGAAATGCCCAGCAGCAGGACACAATGTTTCGATGCTGCATCACCCACAAAACGATGCATTAAAAGCTTAATTCAACCACACAACACTGGCACGATGTCATGCTAAAGGGCAAAGGGATTTTTTTTTTTTAGCCGTTATTAGTCACATTAGGTTTGTTGGCCCATCCCTTTAATCTTAACCATCAGATAATAGGACCTTTTTTAATGGTTAATTTGCAAATGGACAATAGCTCCACTTTCAATCATGCTTAACGAAAGGTTAAACATCTGACCGCTAGAAGTAAAGGCTGTTTAGCTGTTGTACCCCTTCTTTTTCTTTTCTTTTTTTACCCACTGTGTAACCCACCTTTTTGCATTTTACCTTCACTGGCCTAGAACACTCACCACTCCTTCGGTGGCTTTGAATTCATTTGTGTATCTTACACTTGAGTGTGTCCATGCCTTCCAGCCTCCAGTGGAAGGCAATTTCCTTATTGTCTATTTCAGCTTTTGGTGGTTGGGATACTGATCATTATAGTGTACAAAACCGTTCGAATGACATTGTCGCGCTCTCAATGTCCTGTTTCTGTCTTATTTTGGTAATCTTTTGCTTTCGCTCTAATCTCTCTCCTCTCTCTTTCCCTGGATCCGCTCTCATGGCCTAAATTCAGAGAAAAGCGGCGTTTGTCTCTTCCGATGCTGCACTGCAGGCAATTCTGTGTTGCGTGTTCCAGCCTTGCTGTTCAGACAGTACACTCGGTCTGCTCTAGAAGATAATGCTCCTCTGTTTGACACTTTAAAACATGCCCTCTGCAGTCCCAACAGTTCCAGAATGGTCTATATCTCGCCGAGTTGGAGGCCTGGATCAGCCGCAGCGTCTAGCCTAATCAGATTGGGCTTGCAGTCGGGGGCATGCTGGGATATCGCAGCACCCGCTCTAATGCCGCAAGCTGTCTGGCTGCCTCAGATAGGCCACCATTGTCTTGCTTAACCAGACGCTCTGCCTGTCTGTCTGGGTAATGCCAGTATGTATGAGAGGAGTTTTTCTTTTTTTTGCATATTGCAGGCCAGTTGTCCATGTGTTTCTTTTGTAAGAGAAAAGTGTAGCCTTTTGAATAGGAGAGGGTGAACAGGTGTCACCACATCATTGCCTGTTATCATTTTGAACCACTTTGAGCCTTATTCAACATCATGTTCTCCGACTGTCTGTTTTAGACCTTCTGTACGACATGGAACCGAACAGTAATTGTTCCTGTCCTGTGTATCTCGACCAGTCGGCCTTGTAGGCAATCCTGATGCCTGTGGCTCCTGCTGAGTGCCGAATGCTGTTCTGTGCTTCCATCCTGTGGTCAGAAAGAGAAGTGCACTTCCCCGCAGCGCTTTTCTCTCAGACACCCAAACGCTGATCAGCCTTGAACCGGATTGTTGCTGTGCGTGTGCCTCTCTAACCTTCTAATAAATCTCCCCGCTCTTTGTTTCTCTCTCTCTTCCCTCCAGCTGAATTGGAGTTTGTGCAGATAATAATCATAATCGTGGTGATGATGGTGATGGTGGTGGTGATTATCTGTCTTCTGAACCACTATAAGCTCTCGACGTGGTCCTTGATGAGCAGGCTGGGCCAGGCCAGGAGACAGGAGCACTCTCTGCAGCCGGTAAGACACCACGGTGCTCCATCCTGCACTCCCCGTCTGCTCTGTGTGTCCAGCTGTGCATTTGGAGATTCATTCTACCTATAAAAATGGTCTCTAATCATTCAGTCAATAAATTGTGTGTGTGTATATCGATCTGGGAAATGCCTGGAATTTTTAGATTTACTTCCCCAAATATTGCATTAGACCACGGTATCATTAAACAAAAAACAAGCACATGTATTAGCCTAGTTATTATAACCTCGAGGCAGCACAGTTAGGAGTATTGGCAAAGTAAACTCGGGGCTCAAAACCTGGCAAGCCAGCCTGACAAATACGTCGCCTCTAGCTGTGAGATTCGATTAGGGTGGTCCGTTCTGTTTTAGCAGAGCCCGAATGTGGCTTTAAGCACTGTATGCAAGTCAGGGACCCCATTCGCTGTGTTTCTGATAAATATCCTCACTGCTCTCGCTCCCAGACGTGCCTTAATGATTAAATTTGGCCCAGCTCTGTCTAGACGCTAGCAAAGAGCCAGACATGCACGCAGGCTGCTGCAGCGTGCGGGAGAGGCAGATAAACGCCTGAGTCGCTTTCATTTTTATTCATGAGGGGAGGGGATGGACTGAGGGAGAGCGCGCGAGTGCAGACACACTGTCTGGAGGGAGAACGCAGTCTGGTGCACTCTGCTGCTTTGATTTACCACACGCATGTTAATGCTGAGCATTAGTATTAAGACATAAACAAGCAGTTTTGGGGGGGGGGTTGAATTAGTATTTTGAGCTTTGTCTGGATTCAGGGGAGATTTGTGTTTTGTTTCTACCGCTAGGCGTACACCAACAGTGCCGCATGACAAATCTGAACTTTGAGTAATCAATCTAAAAGGACAGTCTTGCTGAACTCTGTCCTTTTACATTGCGTAAATTGCATTTGAGCTCAGATTAGTATTCATTTTAAGAGCTGCTTATGAAATATGTAGGTTATATTTATTCTGTTATTTAAAACCCCTTTCTTAAAGGTTTTTCTGATGTAATTTTTTTTTTGTCTTCTTTAACGCTTTGTCTCTGCTGATAGGAGGGATGTTTCTGGCCATCAGATAGTGGATCCAGACAAGGAGCTTCTGAGGTAAGTCGTGTGTGTCTCTGTGCGTGTGTGTTTCTGGGCGTCCTTATTTGGCGAGGTCAGGGGGAGGAGAGGGTCAGTGTCTGAGGCAGGGCCTCTCTGTTAATCATTGTGCGCTTGTTGTGTCCCTCTGGGGGTGTGTGGCACATTTACCCATCTGTACGTGGCTTTGAGAGTCCCTGTCTGGATGCCTGCGTCTCTCGGTGCGTCATTAATCACTCGCTCTCTCCTCTGGCAGCGTCTAGACAGCTGTCTGAGAGACGAGACACTCTGCCTCTCGCTCCAAATTGCTTCTCATTAGCCACCCTGGCTCGAAGTGAAATGCAGCCCCATAAAACAAAACCTTCTGTCTTATTAGCTGGCCAACATGGAGATTTCCCACAAATGGAATAATTTAATTGTGCATAAATGGAAGTCCTCCTTCTCTAGACAACGCTTTATTATGTGGAAGCGTTAGAAAATTCTTCTTATGTGAACCCGCTGTTCAAGTTTTTTAGATTGGATATATGAGGGTTGGGTGATGGCAATCCATTTAATTAATATTGGGGTTTTTCAGCTATTCCACTGCACTTGTTTTTTAAACCTTCAGCCCAATGGGTGTGAATGGTGTAAACCAGCCAATTAGTCATCCTTCTTATATAGCTTGACAAGCCATATAACAATAACAAGCCATTCCTCGGTTGATCCAGGGTGTTGAAGCAGGGAAAACATTAATAGGTGAGGGGTACTTTAGGAGCAAGAGTGAGAAGAAACTTAAGGACAATGCTACAAGTGTGTATGGTATTTCCTTATTTTGTTAAACCCTTGTAACTCTTTCAATGGTGCACTGATGCTACGAATAATAATAATAATAATGGGGTGTCTACGGATCCTTAAAAGATTTAATCTGTTTTTAAAACTTTGATATGGGGTCAAATTTAACTAAAAGTTGCTGGAGAGCAGCAAAAAAACTGTCTGCCAACGACTCCAAAGCTCACTGCAGATAGCGAAAAACTTTATTTCTTAAACAAACTTGACTACTATGGAAGATGTGTTTGCATTTGTTCTTGCTGTAAAATACACATAAATAAACAATTTTTCTTACATGTGAGTTTTTCATAAGTGTATTAAGTATTGAATCTTAAATTACATTTGAAGTGGCACTGAAAGTCTTAAAAAGCATTACATTTAACTTTAGGAAAGTTTTCTTAACTTAAAATATAACATACTTCACTGTAGTGCACACGGTGATGCTGAGTGTGTGTGTGTGTGTGTGTGAGGCGGCGTCTCAGTGTCTCTGGCTCTTCTCTTGCAGGTGGTGTATGCTCCTCATCCTCGTGAGCGTTTCAGCACTCCCTCGTTCCTGCAGCGTGACCGTTTCAGCCGTTTCCAGCCCACCTACCCGCTCCTGCAGCAGCACATCGACCTGCCGCCCACCATCGCACTTTCGGATGGGGAGGAGCCTCCGCCGTACCAGGGCCCGTGCCCGCTGCAGCTGCGCCACCCTGAGCAGCAGCTCGAGCTCAACCGCGAGTCGGTGCGCGCGCCACCTAACCGCACAGTCTTCGACAGCGACCTGATGGACGCCCATGGCCCGTGCCCACCCAGCACCAACACGGGCATCAGCGCCGCCAACTGGAGCGCCCGCGGACGCACAGAGGGCCCTCCGCCTGCCTACAGCGAGGTCATGGGCCACTACCCGGGTACGGCGTTTTACCTTCACCAGCACAGCAATAACCAGTCCTCCTCCGCCACTGTTGGCGTGCCAACTGCGCCCGGTGCCAGGACGCGCCAGGGCAGCGCGGAAAGCACAATAGTCCTGAGCAAAGCCAAGGACATGCAGAGAGGGGAGCTAGTGTGAGGTCAGAGGGGCACGCCACACTCTCTCCTTTTACCGCCTACAAAGGGGTGTGGTCACCCTCTGGACACTCCCATGCACAACACAAAATACGTTCGTCTTCACTACAAAAGCTAAGCCACATTACAAGGAGGAACCAAGCGGCGCGAAGCTTACAAAATAACATTTTATTCAATGTCTCTCTTATAAAAAAAGACATACTAGAGCTTTGTAGCGCTATTTTGTACTTGTGTATTACATTCAGATGGGAGATGATGATATTAGCACATAAGCTTCTTTTTTTTCCTCTCTCTCTTTTTGGTCACCCGCTCTGCGAAACACCCACACATCCACAGGTTTAGGACGGGACTTGGAGTTAAGGATACGTTTTTCCAAGGCCGTGATCTGTGCACGATTAAGAATTTCACGAAATTGAATCAAAAATCCAAATCATAGTGCCAAGGTTTTTGTGTGGGGGCTGGCGTGAGGGTATATACTCAAGATTTATACATTCAAATTAAAACACACACAAACGTTGCACTATCTTTATTGTGGGGAAAGAGAAGAGGGAAATGCGATGGTCTTTTGTTGTTGTGTTGTTGCATTCGAACTGAAACTCCAAAGTTGATCTGTGGAAGCAATAGGGTTTTTCTCCTGACTTCTGCACGAGAGTTAAGAGGATCCAGCCTAAACATTCTCCTTCCCTAAGCCCCTGCTCCTTAGTCCTTCTCGCGGTCTTTCGGACGCTTTTCCGCCTCGTCGTGTCTTGAGGTCAGATGGATGCTAACAGAATGTTACTTTCACTTAATAACGTCACTTTACTAACAGACATTTTAGGGTAATTGCTTTTGTTATGAGTGTAGACTTTTTTAATATCTAACAGTCTTAATAGACTGTTTTCTCCTGTAGCAGAGTTTTGTTTCTTTCTACTAGGCTTAAACCACACGAAAGACAATGAAGAAAAGGAATCATGTAAGCAGGGTCGTGCTATTCTTAAAGTAATTAATTTATGACCAGAAGACTGCAATCAAGGTTCTTGTGGTGATCCTTTATACATGTTGCACTTGGCCCATGACAAAAACCAAAATGGCATATATTTATCATCAGAACGTTTTATATATGTGAGCTCTGATCCTCTGCGTTGTTCAGCTTGGACGGAAGCTTCTCTTGGCTTTTCCTTACTTGAAACGGCTAATGCTGCCTATCCATGCACTCCTTCACTTTCAGTCCCTTTCTCACCATAGATCCCCATCTGTACAACACATTGTAATGGATAGCGCCATAGTAACCAGAGTGAGCAAAAACAAACAAACGTACAGACAAAGCCCATATTGCATGCTGATGTTTGTGTTGTCTACATCTCCTAGGTAGGATAATCAAGTTTAAAGACACGGTGAAGCTAAGGGCTAATGTGAGGGTTGTTCATCTTATTATCTTATTAACCCAGCCTTCCTCTGATCATGTTGCCTTCTCTGCTCTCCCTCTGTTTAGCAGTGTTAATTCCACCCCAGCACCAGCTCCTGTCCCCTCTTGCTTGGCCCTCAGATGTGTTGGTATTAAGCACTTGGATTCTCTGTTTCAGCTCCCCTTCCTGTCCATATGATGGTGTTTATTAGGACAGCCAGTCTCAGACCCACACACTGAGAAGTCTCGATTTGCCTTTGTTCACGGAGGAGCAGTAGATGATCGTGGAGGGCAGGTGTTCACACCGCACTAAAAGAGCCGAACCGATCCAAACCTAGCAGTCTTGGATGGCTAAGAATATAAGCCCTTATTTCCATAAAGCTGCACTCTTTAATATACAATCATGTTCTTATTTTTAAATCCATTGCATTGTGGGTGATTGGCGAACAGATCCAAAACCATGGTGCTAAATTTAGCTTGGAAAAGTTTACAATCTGAGCAAACTTTGCTGTTCTCTATAAAAACGTGGTCTTTTCAGAATGACTTACTGCTCAGCACTGATGTGGTATGAGAAATGAAAGCTCGGCGAGCTGGATGCATGTCAGGGGGCATTGCTTACAAACTGCCACTTTGACTAAATGGAAGTCAGTCAGTCAGTCAGTTGGTCCAAAGCGCTGAGATCATTAATCTGGTGTTGATTTTTTATTTTATTTTTAAACCAGGACCCAAAGGTACTTTTGCCTTGAAGTGCAGCACACATCCCTTTAACGTCAGAACTAAAGACTGAGAATCACCTTTTCTAGCCCTTTTTTTTTTTTATCTAATGCATTTGAAATGGACAAACATGACTAATTTGAAATGTCCGTTATCTGTTTTTTATTTTATTTTATTGAAGAGTGTTTCACAAGTAAGCCCCATGCTTACCAACTGCTCTTTTGTTGTCACCAATCAAAGTATCACTGCCCCTTAAATCTAACTGTGTAGTGCAGCATTGAAACAGTGTGTGTGTGTGTGTGTGTGTGCGCGCGTGTAAGTTTGTTAATGAAGATAATGATGTGACCTGTAGGCTAGTTTGTCCAACCAGTCAGCTAGATTATGAAGCCTGCATTTACTCGATCTGGCTCTTGACCACAAGCCTTAACTGCCTAGAAGTACACTTGAAAGACAATGAGAGAACGGTTTAGTGGACACTGACTAAACCCAGGCCCAGACTAGCCTGCATGTTCGGGGCTGGTTCCCTGATCATAGATTGAGGAAAGACGTACACTATAAAATGATTTTCTCTGAAGAATCTCCATTTTGTGTGTATGTGTGTGTGCGTGCACGCACACGTGTGTCTAGGACTAGGTCTGGTTAATGTTTGGAAGGATTTGAAAGATTTCTCTTATTAAGCATTTACATAATGGGCAGAGCCACCATCTGCACAGTTCATTAATGAGGCGGGGTTTTTTTGGACACAAATTAAAACTAGCCAAGGATTAAAAGAGTAAATACATTTCTCCATTCAGTCTATTTTAATTCTAGCCTAGGCTTAATCTGTACCTGGAGACCTAAGCCTCCACAAAAGACCACGAATCTTGATGTTAAACTTTTATACTGCAATGCCAGCATTTAGTAAGGGCTTATGCCAGCAACCCCACATATTTTGTTATTTTAGCTCTAATAGGTTGAGATGGACTAAGTAAGTAGAGCCACCACTTGCAGAGACTGAACGATGTTTTTCTTTGTTTGGTACTGGCTCGGATGCTTGAAAGCGTTTTATGGTCAGATATTTTCTCCATTCATTTACTCTTCCAAAGAGCTCCCAGAGCTTTTCCTTCATCTCTGTTGTTTAATGCTGCTGCTATCACTGCTGCTGCTGCTTCTTCCGCCAATCGATTCCGATCTGGCCCACGCTTGTTGGCCCACCCTTTTCTTGTTTAATGACCATCATTTCACCGTCTCCACTCAGCTTTTCCTGCCTCGCTTTGTCTGATTGTTGTCCTTGCTACAAAGAAGTGCTTGTTTTTGTTGTCCGTGGAATGAGGCGTTTTTTGCATGTGTGTATGATGTGAGCTAACTCGGTGCCTAATGTTCACGTTTTAAGCAGACGTAGGAACCCACTTGCACTCTTCAAGCTCCCACCTTTGGTGTGCCTCACTTCCAACGGTGCTTTTTTTTTTTTTTTTTTCTCTCCTTTCTTCTTCCTGTCCGTCTTGTCTCTCTTTCTGTTTTTCTTTTTTCTTTTTTGTAAGGTGCTGTAAGTAACTTGAATATGTTATGCACACATATCCTACCCAATGGGTAGAAACCACAGAAGATATTGTTAATAGTGTAATATAATGTATAGATGGTATAAAAAATTTAACACAGGTTTGTAAATGCCTACAGTCGAGATGTGCTTTTGTCTTCTTTTTTTTTTCTTCTTTTTTTTTTGTAAACAATGAGGTTTGCAAAACAATACTTAAATATGAATTACAGAATGATTACAAAGTACTACTTATTTTTCTTATGGATAATAACAATATTAACAGTATGAATGGCAGTTGTTCTAGGACAAGAAAGTTGCTTGAAATAGAATATAAAGTTTTTTTTTCTTTTTTTTTCATTCTTTTTTTTTTTTTTTTTTTAAATCCTACCCCAAATAACTTGTATAACTTGTACTTCATAGGGCTTGGTGGTTTAATAGTGGAGTTGGCATACAAGTGGAAATCTGTGCAGCAGTGTAGATTTGACCATACTGTTTACACCCTAGCATTTTCTCGTTTACCTCAAACGTATTCACCCACAAACTGATGGAGGCTTTGGACTAGATAGCTGTGTAGTTAGGCTACAAAATGTGTTTGGTTCCTTACAATAATTTGGCACACAATAGTAGCTCTTAAGTATATGAGGTCTTCAGAAAGTGACAGTAATGACTGCATTTTCGAAAAAAAGGCTACTGTCAGACACTGTAAAAAATGACATTTGTAAACTTCTACAGCAGACCAGACGGAGCTATAATAATGGATTTCTTTCCAATGCACCAAACAAAATATAATGTTAGTATATTAAAATTAAACAAGTCCCTACATTCCCAAGGCACTAAGGTTAGAATGGTGATTTAGGACCTGCTTTACCTTGCAGACAGACCTGATGAAAGTGATGGTTCCCCTAATACTAATATCAGGAGGACAGAGACGGGGACTTTGCATTTGGGAATGTTGGTATGTCTGTATTGCATATGAAACATCAACTGCTGTCTGGATTTTCTTTAGAAAGTGCGTATATTATTTGAGGTACTTTGTAACCACCTAACAACCAGTCTTAAATTCCCGTGCAATGCTATGCTTCCAGCCTTTCAATAGTCCATCAAGACATCAACTACATTGACAGTTCTACCATTCTTTTTTTTATTTTTATTTTTTATTTATTTCAGACATTCTGTGTATGTGGTATGTCGGAACAAAATGGGGATTTTAATTACAAATATGCTGGGTGTCCACTGTATCTGTTGAGCACGTCCCCTTTTATGGAACTGAAGATAATGTACATAGCAACGGCATTTCATTTCTCCAGTGCTCGATGGCAATTGTGTAGCCTTGAGAGGTCTGTGGTGTGATGTCAAACCCCAGAAGGCTGTACACTTTTGTTCCTTGCGTTAGTGTGAGGAGCGAGCTTCGACTGAAACTGAATGCGGCTCGGTTTGTTTTCCTCAAAGCATCAGATGCTTGTGCACACCACCGCTAACCGTAGCTTTTCAGCGTTATTGGTCAATACTGGACTGCTTTCATCATGGACTTTGTATCATTTTTAGTTTTTATTTACAAAATTGTACCCCAGCATTTTCTGTGTATATGCATAAGTGTGCGCTTGTATTTTAACATACACGTACATGCATATGTTTATATACACGTTAAATATGTGTATTTTGCCTCTTTTTATTTAAGCAATTGTGATGTACTAGGTTCTAGGCCTAAGGTCTGTTATTGCAATACTTTTTCAGAAAAAAAGGTTCAAAATAGTCAGAAAAAAAATGTTGCTCTAAATGCTGTTGTAGTCAAAGATTTTATGCTTGTACTGCTGTGGTCAAACCATAGCAAAACCATTAAAACTTAAAAATACTAATGTGTGTCTTTCTTTCAAATGTCTTCTATTTTTATTTCACACTTCACTCATTTAACTGACTGTTATAGTAAAGTTGACTTCCCTAAAGCTGTTGAAAGATGACAATGATATTTTAAAAACATTAATGTTTATTCTGTTTGTTCATACTCAGGATTGGTTAATTAAACTCTACGTGACAAGGATGAACAAAACCGCAGTCAAAAGTAGGTTAATAGAAGACAATGTAATTAGTATGGTTTTATTTCTACATTATTTTTTTTTTAAATATCCAAAATCTCATAAATGCAGTGCATGTGCTCAATCATAAGGTAGTGTAAATCTTGATTTCTGTATGAACACGGATAGAGCAAACAAACTTATGGCTTTAAATGATTCCCCTCACACACAACTCTCTACTAAAAACATGACAATCATTAAATATCTTGATTTGCTTGCCAGGTAGAAATACATTCACACTTTATTTCTTCTACAAAAATTGTAATTTCATGTATTCCACATCAATTGTGTCAGTGACATTCAGGACAGGTAGTTAGGCCCAAACAGTATTTTTATTTTTTGGATGTATGGCTGCTACTTAACCCTTATGTAGTATTAGTAGAGTTGAAGGAAGAGCATCTGCTCTGCTCCTGTGGAAGCATTTTATTATTTTTAAGCAACTGTGTAGGCATGCAGATGTTGCATTATAAATGGGCAAGATGTAAACAAACTGCTTTTGAACAATGGGAATTACGAACCTGTGGCTGAGAAAGTAGATTCACAAACTTCGCTGGATCAAAACACTGTAAACAAGCCTGTCTGTGTACATCAAGGGCTGATTTATACTTCTGCGAATCTATGATGTGAGCATCGTGTTCAACATACTTACATGTAACGTAAATGTGTCCACTAGGGGGCAGTGTTACATGTGCCAAACAAAAATTGTGTTGTTTCCACTGCACTACATTTGTGGCAATATTACTCTGAAATGTGTCTCGTATTACCTTTATTCATGCACACCGGACCTTCACCCAAACTTTCCCCCATTTCCCACGATGAATTCATTGTCGTGTCCCTGTTTTTGTAATGTGTTGTATAAGAGCTTTAAAATGTCACACCTCATCTACCAACCGTTCTGTGAACTGCTCCATTTTGCTTTTGCGCTAGTTCTGATTTGAGTCTCATCTCAAACCCAACGCTATGAGATGCACAGCACCGCAGATTCACATGATCTCCTCTGCAAGCCACTATGAGCTACCCATAAGCCCGTTCTCTGCATCTTCGCAGAACTCTAAAATCAGCCTTAATTAGTTCTGTACATTTTCAGCTCTCTGGGTCTTGTACTGTTCAAATGTTAAACGTGAATGAGAATTCAGGCCCTTTGGGTTAAATCAATTTTCACTGAGACTGGGAGCAAAGGTTGAGAAGGTATCATAATTCATGTTCATACTGTGTGGAAGTAATTCCTAGAATTCTACAACCCTGTGTGCTTGATCATTTCCCAGCAGCTGCCTGGTCATCATGTACAACTGCCACTCACAACTGTTTATCGGTTTTCTTCTGTAAAGACACTTTGTCTTTTGTCTCTTGCAGTTTCTCTGCGAGCTTGTCTTTCGTCTCCTCCATTTTTTCAGCAAAGCGCTCTTTAGTCTCTTCCATCCGTCCCGACAGGAGCTCCTTGGTTTCCTCCATTTTCTCTGAAAATCGTTCTTTCGTCGTCTCCATCTTTTCAGAGAGTCTCTCTTTGGTCTCTTCCATTTTGTCCTGCAGGTACTCGGTGACCAGAGGAGGGGTGGAGAAGTAGCCGTGCTTACGGAGGTACTGCACTGAGAGAGACGTGCCACCGAGCGTCACCGTGTACCTGGCCGGCGTAGCAAGCTGTCAACGAGAAAAAGCTGTTAAGTGAAAGGACACATCATTTTAACAGCTGCTTTGTTTCATGTTTAATACCTTATACATTGCGTAGGCTGTTAGTGCATATCCACCCTGAGAGTCTCGCAAAATGCCCACCACCTTGTCAGGTAAGCCAATGTATTCCAGAAATGGCACCAAGTTCACCCCTCTGGAGAAAAAAAAAAACAAGAGCAATGAAGAAATGTTTTAAGGGATCACGTACCAGTTGCACAATTTACAATTAGGATTTTTATATCCAGTAATATAATCATTTAACAAACAAAACAAAAAAGTGGTGGGTTGGCCTTAGACTCCAAAGTCCTGATAGTAAAGTCTGTCCACTCGGCGGCCATCTTGGCAACGCTCCCAGGCAGCTATTTCCAGTCATATAAGACCAGGCTCCAATCTACTTGAATAGGGAGTGACTCATAAACCCGAAACGAATCGACAAGACGTTTCAAACACGGATTTGAAATCACATTTAAAATCTGACAAAAATGGCGTTAGTTAGTTGTGGTCTTTGGCTCCAATACTGCGCTTAACACCACCAATCCTATTTACGGCAGCTTCTACTGTAACGGTCAGACGAGAGTAGGCCGAATCCCAAATAGCTTTCTGCTTCCTAAATACATGCACTACATAGGGCAAAACATAATGGCTTCCACACCACATGTAGTGCACTATATGGCCGATAGGAAGCCATTTAGGATTTGCCCTGCGGCTCGGTAGCTAGCTCCCCTGAAGTTTAACTAATCTGGCTTTTATGGTTTACTTCCATTATAGTTCAAAATAATCGTCTCGGTCGGGGTCTAAGCTGAAGCGAAAGATGTGATTAGTAATGCATTAGCCAGCATGCTGCCTTTAAATAGACCTTATGTTATGGAATATGGAGCTTCTGTGTAGAGGCTCTGTTTTCATAAATACGTCCATGTAACTAATCCACAATAAACTGGATCTCCTCTGTATTTTCCTCATCATGTCTAATCGACAGGTTAGTTATAAAGTTTGGCTGCTGGAGAGAAAACTAAAAGGTAATGTGTCTGTTATGAGGATTTTCGTAGCATTGATCAAAAACCAGTCAGAACTGTCGCAGAGACGGCGGTGCCCTATATCTGCGCATGCATCAGTGTAAGGCTCTTTTCTCGTTACACCTTTACCAACAAGGCGATTTTCTATTGAAGGGCGGTACGTACGTAATACAGCCACCATGTTGAGCTTTACGCGCTGTCCCGTTCATATTTCAACCAGTGAACTGTCTCTACCCCTTATACAGTCTCTGTTGGACGTGAGCCAAGGACCATGACCTCTACATGTACGGGGGGTGGGGCTTATTTCATTCACACGCTGTTAAAACACATCTTTGTGTCCGTATGTCTGACGCAAACACGCTCATCTACTCGGAAATAGTGAAAGATTACTGGAACTCATGCCTCGTAAATGTATTGTTTTAAAAGCCGGGGGGGGGGGAGTTACCAGTAGGCTATAAAAGAGAAACCGGAGAAACCTGTGGGGATTTTTAAATCTTGTTTCTACTGCGTAGTGAAAACCAACAGATCAATTTGTCTTAATACATAACTTGTTGCAAAACTGTTGCATGTGGTCGTGGTTTCCGATCTTCTTAGAGCGGTTTTTTGTTTCACTTTCATAGCTTAGTTTTGAAAGTGTTCCTGAATGCGGCTCGAGGAACCCGGAAGTAAAATGCTCCAGCATTTGTGTCGAGTAAAACTCTTTCAAACACATTTTACATCAATCGAAGTCCGGCACCTAACAACGAAAATGAATCCTTCCAGAAATGGATTATGGAGCCATAATCTATTTATTGTGCAGGTCAGGCTTTTTAATTCACACTGTGCGCAAATCACAACCGCCATTCGTTCACCGAGAGTGGAGCTTCATTTCGGTGCTTTCTCACTATAAGTGAGAAAATAGATTGTGCAAATTGTCTATATTTTACAGTCGGGTTATTATAGACATGCGTTACTATTGTATATGATTAAATAAAGTTTATTAGCGTGATGATATAAGCTTGCGTGCGTGAAGTTACACAGATAACAGCCAAAAACCTTTCTGCCTTTAAGTTTTGTCGAGGGTGCAATCACACAATAGACGAGATAAGCCCCTGGAAATGACAGTCGGTGACGCAGATGGTGTTTGACCACGGGAGCGAGACCGCAGGAAAACAACATGGCGTTGGCACAGTAATATCGACAGGTACATGCAGTAAATGTTCAACTACATCAATAATTTGTGATTAAATGATTCAAATTGGGAAATTAGGATTGTCAAGGCCATAATTTTAGAAATTGATATACAAATACCAGAACTTGGAGAGTAAAAATATTTGAAACTGAATTAGTATAATATCAGTCATTGAATCTGTGGATACACTTTGTTTGAGGTAAAGAATCGTGGCTTGTATAGCCATGTGGACAAACTACATCACGCTAAAGCATCCGTGCAGGTGATATTAGCATTTATTTTGAAGTTGTTTAATTAGCTAGATAGTCATTTTTATAAAATACACAAGTGCCAACATTAATACCAAATTAAATGAGCCGCTTCTTGGGGAAAAGATTATCACTTACTTCATGGCAGCATAGTAAAACGCCCCAAACCACATGGTGGAAGTGACGAGATGTACAGGCACCATCACTTTGCCATACTGTTTAAATGTCTTCTTAAACCTTTGGTAGAGGCCAATCGATTTGTCCTGCAGTGGATCAAGGTCTCTTTCGATCTGTGGCGAGGCTCCGCTCTCTGTTCCATCGTGCCTCTGTGCAGCTGTTTTAACCTCAGGAGGCGTCTTGCGGGACTCGGCAGTCCTGGTGATGGTGGAGGAGCTGAAGCAGCGTAGAGTAAGGCGGTTTATGTAGAGGATTTGTGCACTAACGCACAGCTCCCTCATGTTGAGGTCCAGGCATACAGAGCGCAGAGGGACGGCTGCAGGACACAGGACACGCTGCATCATCTGTTCCTCTAACCCCACGGCCTCTCACAGACTAGAGGGGATGAAACAAAAGTAATCAATACAGGTATTTCACTGATTTTCAACATTTTTATTCCTTCATCTCATGTGTCTCCTCATGTGATACAACTGCATGTATTTTTTCTTAATACTAAATCGGACCTGACCTGCTTTACAATGATATGATGATATGACATTAGGCCGGAATAGCATTTCACAGGCTTCGGTGTTTTCGAAATGTTCTCAAAACCACCCTTAAAAACAATAATACTTACGTTTTATAATTAACCATAATTTTACGTATGTCTGTTACTGCAGTTAAAAATATATTAGTAGGTAGCAATGATGTCTTAATAATAATAAGCTGACAGTGCAATATATACCTACATATTTGAAATGATTCATTAAACGTGTCGTGCCTCCATGCTATAGCAACCTCTCACTCAAATTTTGCACTGAGCATTTTTCTTATCGTCCGATAATTTAAAAGTACACATGTGATTTCTTAAGCCCATTTTACACCAGAAGCGGTAAGCGCGCGGAACAGCCCGAGCAATGCATTGTAGTTTAGGCTCAATTTTGAGTGCCTTAAAAAAGACGAAGCTTCCGAATACTAAATAGAGAATCAAATACCAACCTGACCTCGAGTATTCAAATTATTCGGCCCTATATGGCATCAATATAGCGATCAATTAAATCATGATAGTTTTCTGAGAGTATCGAGTGCTATAATACTGACTAACTCCATCACTAGTCACAGTAACAGATTGGTAGCGCTCATTTGTTTGATATCACGCCGATATCGGAGTCCTGATTATCGGCCGATACTGATCTGATAGTGACAACCCCTTAGTGACTGAGCAACGCTTCTGGAAACAGACGTGACGCCAACATGTACACGGCCTAAAATAAATCAGTGGATTAGAAAATAGGTCCAATCCAATCCGAGACCAATCCAGCACTTTAGCCTCAGTATCGGCCCGGATATCGATACTTGGTATCGGACTGGCGCATCTCTAGTTTGTATTTTACAACTATTGGACTTACAGCTTTCACAGGCCTTTTCAAATGCGACACTGCTGTTCTACTGGCACTTTGTCAGCAATCCTCCGCGAAAGTAAATATGGTGATGTATACCGTGTATCGTGATGTGATACCTTCGACCACATTGCCCACTCCTACCTACACACAAGCTAAGAACCTTTTCGAGGTTCATATTTTCAGATTAGTACATTAAAAATGGTTTAAACCTGAATGTTTGTGTGTGGATTAGCAGCTTTAAAGAAAATACATGACGTTAAAAAGTCCTTGTAGTCTGTGGGCTTCACCTTCAGGCCAGGGGGCGGGGCTTCACCTTCAGGCCAGGGGGCGGGGCTTCATCGACAGGCCAGGGGGCGGGGCTTCACACACATTAAAACAACATGACCCCAATAAAACAAGCCGATGAGGCGGCCACACAAACGGCTACATTCTCACCTGACACGGAAGTATCGTTATCTTACGCCGTTGTCCTCGTTTTACAACAACATTTACATCGAAATGGGCTTTTTAAATAATTCAAGAAGTCGTTTAAATGATTAACTCCGAGTTAAATCGGCATCAATCGAGTCAACGGATTGTAATTAGCGTGTATCTCAGTGGCGACCGCTGAGCATTTGGGCAGAACATTTGTTTTGACACGCATGCGCGAGGACAGTGGACAGGCCACAGCGAGCTCCACTTCACTGTTAAATATAGCTAAGCTAATCAGCTAACATGCACTACACGGCCGCTGGCTAGCGACTGCGTTTTTGGATGAAAATATCAGATGGAAATGAGTCATGCTTACGCTGAACTGATGAACGTGCGAAGCTTCTACTGTGGCCTCGAGTCGCCGCGCCGCGCCATGCTGCTCGCTCTGCCATGCAGGTACACACTGCCCAGACAGCTGCACGTGGACCTCGCCCGCGCAGGGCTTCATGGGAACTGTAGTCTCTCCACGACTAGATGACCATATTTGGGTGGGACAAAGTCAAAAAGTACAGACAACATGTACTCAAGTGAAAGTATGCGTGTTGTGTCAAAATCTTACTTAAAAAGTGGAAGTAGTTAAAACTGTACTTGAATGAAAGTTAAAAAAGAAAAGAAAAAAAAAGTGTCCACACTAAAATATACTCAAGTGTTTAAAAGTAAATCATTTGAACTGGTATATAGAACTGGCGTAACTTTTGATATAAAGATGATTGGTTGTGGTAGCCATTGGCTACAAATTGGTATGAATTTGTAGAAACATGATTGATTGGATTTATTTATTTTTTAAACGCTTTTTTTTTTTTTTTAACATTTTTAAGTGGAAATGTTATTGAGAAGAGTATTCATTTTCAATTATACTTTGGTAAAATATAAATTTAAGTATAGTAAAGAAGTCCAATCACTGGTGGGCAGGAGTGGGCGGTGCTCACTCGAGCCTGCGTCTTGCCCAACCAATCAAAGTATTTGTGCTCCTTTTTGATTGGCCAGACACGAACGCCATTGAACAGTCTAATCAAGTGCCTTAATGTATTGCCATTTCACATAACTCATGTGACATAAACCTTGTGAGTGTGCGAAGACCGGAAAGCAAAGAAATAGAAATATCCATCTATGTCCATCCTTTAATATTCCATTAATAAATCAGAATAAATGTATACACTTTATTGTCTCAGCCAAACACTTGGCTGATTAGCACAATTGCTACAGAGGCTTATTGGAGAGATGAACTATCTGGGCTAGTAAAGGTGTAGCCAGAACTTTCTGGCGACAGACGAGCAACAACATCTCAACCAACAATATCGGCCAACCACTAGGCTATATTCAATTGCGAAGTAAAATTCTGGATCTCTGGACATCCAGTGCTGTGGAATCAAGAGATAGGCCTACACGAAATCACAGAATCTTGTCCGTTTTGCGTGTTTTCCCTAATGAATATGGAGTTTCTTATTTCTCAGTATTTCAAAGTAATGAGATCAAGTTTCTCGAAATGATGACTTGACATTACCGCATTAAAGTTGCTTTCACACTAGATATTCACCACACAATCACTGCCACTGCCAATTTAACTTATAAAGAGCCTGTGAGAAGGTTTTCTTTACATACACCTTATGAACAGAACACACACTCATGTCTGTGCTCTTATTTTGCGTACATATCGTATTTTAAACGTGGTTTTCAACGTGACTCTCCGTCTTTAAACAGCGTTAAAACTTGACGCACAGTTACGCATAGTAACTGCTATGCATTCAAGGGGTGGTGAATTTCAGTTTACTCTACCGGGAGTCTCTTCCGAACGGTACAGCTATCGAGAACGTTTAACACATACAAAAACCTTATAGTTACCGTCCCTTACTTTGCATGTGACATCATTTAGTCCTTCACAATTATTCTTTGTAAATCACCCGCAACACGGCCACTAACTACACGTGCAAATCATCAGATTCCATACTAACATCAGCACTCCTTATTTGGGACTTTAGTAAATCAGAGCCACAGTGTACATAACGTGAGGTATGCCTTCTCAATGCTGCATTGCAGCCTGTTTTGCCCTCAGAAAGGCCTCAATTCGTCAGGAATAGATGTCAAATTGTTGTACAGTAGATTGTGTGATTTACAGTGAAAACTACAAAACAGATAAAACTGAGGCTTCATCACAGATTAATAGTATTAACATAACCAAGGTTCATATGACTGTCATGAACATTCTCATTACTTGTGTGAAAGGAAGCCTGAATAACAGGATAGAGTGAAGATGAAAGTGGCTCAGTGTCTCTCTTCCAGCAGATGAAGGAGTTGTGATGTGGATGAAAAGCATTGAGCAGGACATCTTTAAATTTTCTCATAGTTGGGCTCAGTGTGAGTGATGAAAGAATCACAGAATTAAAACCTTTGACTTGTTTCACATTCCATGCAGGCGGTACATACAAAATGGTACTTGTGTCAAGAAGTGTCAAAACACTACGTAAAATTTGGTGATCACATGTATGTATACAATAGAACTATGAAAATGTATTCCAATACAAATACAAGAAGGCTGTTACAACACACAGTAACATATGAGACCATAGACATTTAGATATATCATCTCACCGTTAAAACAAAATGGCTGCATCGGGTAAGGAATATTATAAACACTTGAAATGGAGAAATGCAGACAGAGACAAAGACCAAAGTAATTTTAGTGGTCAAGTATTGGCTTAATACCTTCCACAATTACCATTTAATAAAAATTGTAATAATTGTAAAAGTGTAAATTCTGAAGAAGGCTGTGACAACATGTTTTCATTACCTTAGGTCTTACAAGTGAAAAAAAAATTATGTCTGAATAAATACATGCCACATTATAAGATTATTATGCGCTTTTTACACGTTAACTCTCTGTACTTTAAATCCGTTTTACACTTTAACTCTCTGTGCTTTTGTAACAGAAGGCGAGGAAACCAAAGGTAGGATCCAAATGCAATTTATTCACAAATACCGGGAAATCCAAGTTTGTTGTCAAGAGCCAGGCAGATAGTCCAAATACAAGGAAGTCAGTCCGTAACACAGCGACATCCAGAGGGCAAGGCAAAGAGCGAAAAACCAAAAAACGGACATGGGTCAATACAAGAAATCAGGCCGGAATAACGCTCGGAATTGTCAACCATAGTATAGCGGCAATACTTCACAATGAGTGTATGTTAGTCAGGGTTATTTATGTGCTCAGGTGATGCGGAAGTAATGAATGTCAGGTGTTCTCAATACTCGGGCGATGGGGACCTCTGGTGGCGTGGCATGTGTGTGGCAGTGGTGTCAAGGTCGACCATGACAGAACCACAGTGGATCAAAATAACAGTGAAACGCTTAAATACATACACTGATTACACTGACGAACGACACACAGGTGGGATCACTTAACACATGTGACAAGGAACAAACAATGTCAACAGAAATCGTGTGGTGCCGTGTGCTGCAGCACGAGGCGGTGTGCACATGACAACATGGTGGTGGATTTTCAATGTGGTCTCAGACTTTTGGACCCCACTGTAGTATATATATGAAATAATGAACGTCATAATATGGAGACATAATATTGCACTGCTATAAAAAGAGATTGTCTGGGTCAATATTATTAGGGAGGGGAAAAAACAATAGGTTCTTCGTTGCAATGGGATTCTCTCTTGATTGATTCTGCATTAATCTACAAAATGTCCATCAGACTTTTAAATAAGCACAAAGGTCTTTTTAATTGAAAAATGTCAATAATACCAAATATCTTTGATGAAAAATAAACACTAGGGTAAGAATGCCAAATTCCTTAAAAAATTGCATTAAAAGTTTTATTACTTAAAAGCTTTAGTATTTGAATGCATTTTATACCGCCATGGCAGAGTGAACATTAACAGTAGCACTACACTGTGTTCGCACCGCATAAAACCAAAGAAACTCACCAGGCAATATCATACTTTTATCATAAATGTTATTGTTTCAGATTTAAATTGTTTCAGAGGAGAAATAAATAGTGGGTGGGGATTGGAAATGATCAAATTGGGAGAAAAGATTTGTGCTAAGAATATTTCGGGAATAAAGTTGGAACATTGTAAGAATAAGAAGTGTAAGTATTCTTGTATAATTAAATCAGGCCAAATATGCCTTGTTAGGCTTATTCAAAGAACTTTTCCAACATAAAAAGTTTTTTTTATGCTGCAAAATGATTAATTTTTACTTATTCATTTTTATTTTTGCGCCGTGTGAGTGGCAGCCGGTTGCACCAGCTCTGTGTAATGCGTTTTAGGTTTTTTTGTGTCTGTTTTCTTATATTATATAGTTTTATAGTGTAGTTACTCCTATAGTAAGTGTATTTTAGTGTTATTGTCAATAGTTTAGTGTGATTTTTTTCGTTTAGCGTTATTTGTCATTTTTCTTTTCTTTTGTCTGAACAAACGCTGAGCTCTGAGATGGAAGCTAAGTGGATTGTTTACACTCAGAACCAGCTCATAGTGCTAAGCGAACTGGCTTTGTCACTTGGAAATAGGCTTCAGGTCCCGGAGGAGTTGAGGAGGAGACACAGGCGAAACAGAACACAAAGAAACGGCGGTTAAAGCCCTTTCTCCCTTCAATCATCATGGGGAATGTGCGGTCCTTGGCTAATAAAATGGACGAACTCGAAGCATTGACGAGGAATCTGAGGGAATATAGAATATGTCGCATTATGTGCTTTACAGAGACATGGCTACAGGAGCATATTTCTGATGCTAATGCTACCATCGCTTTCAGACGGGCAGATCGAGTAAGATGGGACATATTACGGTTAAGGAGCGTTTCTGAGATTGAACTATTAGCAGTGGGTTTATGCCCATACTATTTGCCGAGGGAATTTTTGTACGCCATTGTTGTTGTTGTTTAAATTCCCCCTTCCGTAGCCTGAAGACGGGAAAGGTACCCACGCTATCAAAAACATCCTGCCTGGTTCCAGTGCCAAAGAAAGGGTGCCCCACAGCCCTCAATGACTACAGACTAGTGGCATTCACTTCTCACATGATAAGACCCTAGAAAGATTGGTCTTAGCCTACCTCAGACCAATAGTGGGATTATCACTAGACCCCCTGCAGTTTCCATATTAACACCATGTCGGTGTAGATGATGCAATCATCTAACAACTGCAGAGGGCCCACTCTCATTTAGTCAAAGCAGGCAGCACTGTGAGGGTGAATGTTCTTTGACTTCTCTAATGTCTTCAACACCAAACAGCCCTCTCTACTTGGTGAGAAGCTAAGGATGATGCAGGTGGATACTACCATAATCTCCTGGATCACTGACTAGCTGACATCCTGACCCCAGTTTGTACGTTTGCGGAACTGTGTGTCGGACTAGATGGTGAGCAGCACAGGGGCTCCGCAGGGGACAATCCTGTTTCCTTTTTTTGTTCACACTGTACAGCTCAGATTTCAACTCATGTGCCATCTGCAGAAATTTTCTGATCATACTGCTGTAGTGGAGTGTGTCAGTGATGGGCAGGAGTCGGGAGTACAGGGCTGTGATCGACAGCTTTGTGGAGTGGTGTGGGAGGAACAACCTACAGGTCAATGTGGCCAGGACAAAGAAGAGGTGATGGATTTTTGGAAAACCAAGACACCTCTGACCCCTTTCTCTGTCCTGGGAGAAGATATGGAGGTGCTAGAGATGTATAAGTATCTGGGGGTGTACCTAGACAACAGGCTGGACGCGTAACACAGAGGCAGTATACAGAAACTCTACTTTTTGTCGGTGGTGGTGAGCGCCATCTTTTATGCAACTATGTGATGGGCCAGTGGAATTTAAGGCAGGAGATGCCAGCAGACTGAACAAACTAATTAGGAAGGCTGGACAGGTCATTGGAACCAACCTGAACTCCCTGGAATTGGTTGTTCAGAGGAAGATGCTGGCTAAACTGTTGCTTATCATAGACAATGTCTCTCACACCCTCATTGACTGTATAATCAAACAGTGGAGCACTTTTAGCTCCAGACTGATCCAGCCATGGTGCAGTAAAGAGCAGTACAGGAGGTCCTGCATTCCCTTGACAACTTCCACCCTGTGTTGTCTAAGTGCTTAAGACAATGTACAATTCATTCCCACTTTCACATTCACCTGCACTGTATTTCTTTATTTACTTATTTATTTATTTATTTAGCCAACTCTGTTTTAGTGCTGTTATATCTTTCACTTTATTTGACACTTTATCTTATCCTGACACTTGAGTAGGATCACTTGCCATTTTACCACCACATCACTTTACTTATTACTTCCTTATTTACTTATTGTTTGTACTTTGTGTCTTTGTAAGATTTGTGTTTTGCAGCAGCCCCATAATGTGATGTGTCTTGGTTGCTGCTGTGACAAAACAATTTCCCTCAGGGATCAATGAAGCACTCATAAAAGTTCTTTATAATACGAAAAAAGTACCTAGGCTATCCACATTAACATCCACTATCAAAATCAAAATTGAGATGAATCAAGATGCATAAATAATTTATTTATAATTGCATTGTGGCACCCTGAATCGAAACCAATCAAATTGTGAAGTCCCTAGAGATTCATACCCCTTAAATGACATACTTGCTGCTATGTAGGGAATAGAACAGAGGGCTAAAGAGTGATTAGCAGAAACTGTAGATGCCACACAAATGTTCAAAGTGAGAGTGACCTCTGTGTGTATATGTGTGTGATTATATATAGTGTTAGGCCCACCTGCAGAGAGAGAGCTGTTTTTGGAGGCACTTTAGCCACCAGACCCTGCTCTTTCCGCTTCTTGAACTTCCTGAAGTATTCCTGGATGAGGAATGTGGCATAGAACTTCCCAACAGTCACCTCGTCATCTAGAAACAGAGACCAACATAAATAATAAAAGCACTAAGCAAGATTACATTCTCAGTCTGTTCAGAAAGATGTGTCATATAAAAAACAACTGCTGGGATGGCAGTGTTAGTTTGTTCTAAGAAATTCTAGTACAGAATTTAAGTAAAATCTGAGAAACCATCACATTTGAACACTTTAAATCTTTTACAAACATACAGTTGCATCTCAAAATTAATGTCAGGTGGGCTCCCGTGTGGTGAAACAGAAAAGCGCCATCATCAGAAGATCACAAGTTGGAATCTTGTCAATGCCATAACCATCCAAAGCCCGTGAGTCAAAGAGAGCATAATTGGCCCTGCTTTCTGGTTGGGAAATATGGCATTACTCTGTTCCTTGTCGATTATAGTGACACTAGCAAATTGTGGCCATCTGTGAGCTCATGTATACAGAAGAGGGCAGTTAGCGCTTTCCTTGAAGCGCTATTAGCTGCCCTGTGATACATGAGCAGCAGTTCGAAAAAGATGCAGTAGCAGAGCTGCACATATCTCAGAGGAAGCATGTGCTAGCCCCCACTCTCCCCGGCTGGTAGCTGTTATGAAAAAGGTGAGAACTAGATAGTGGGTGGGAATTAGCAATGACCAAATTGGGAGGAAATGTTAGAGTGTTTTGTGAAGTTGAAACATGTAAACATTGATCCTATGGAAGACACATCCAAAATTAAACATTTAGGGCTGGATTTACTAAGGAGCGCACAAAATGCATTAGCGCCACCACAAACATTTAGCAAATCCGGCCCTTAAAATACATGTACAACAAGAAAAAACTTGAAAAATTGGAGTTACTGTCACGGCTACACCGGAGCACACGCACACCCGCACTTCCTCTCCACACAGACAGAGGTCACCCTCCCCGGAATATTAGCACTTCCGGGGGGATTCACAGCTGCACACCGTTAGCATGATTGCTAAC
>JAOUQW010000042.1:18966620-18982138 GCA_028565825.1 Olivaichthys viedmensis | reverse complement strand
CGTGATTACCTGTCACCTCGCTATGACCCCGCTCTCTCCGGCCGCCGCCGACGCTAGGCCACGCCCCCGCTGCCACACCAGTCTTCTAAATTCAAAGAAAAAAACAGTAGAGGCACCTGTAGAAATTCACACTTCTTTACTAAAACAATAAACCAAAATGATTCAGACAGAAATGTTCATTGAACAGTGGTCAATAAATAACAACCAGTTATAAAATTATTTAACTCATAATTGAACTATTTACATAAAAACTCAAGTTTTAAGGAGTTTTTCACTCCTTATGCTCTCTTAGTGTTTACCTGTGCCACTCCTTTGTCTGCTTCGAGCAAATAAAAAATCATTTTTCGGCAAAAAGATATTTTTGGAAAAGAGGAGACTTCAGTCAAACGCGTTAAGTTGGAAAATAAACCTTTGTCGTTAAGTAATCATTGTGTGACCTCGGGACGGTGGTAGGTCCATTATAAAGTCCATGGCAATGTGGGACCAGGGTCATTGGGGGATTGGCAAGGGTTGCAGAAGCCCCGCTGGTCGTTGTCGATCCGCTTTGGACCGGGCGCAGATGGAGCAGGCGGCCACGTAATCCCTCACTTTCCATTGTAGTGTGGGCCACCAGAAGGCATTGCACACCAGCCCTTGCGTATGGTTCATGCCGAGATGTCCTGAGGCTTGGGAGGTGTGGACCCACGGGATGACCCACTGCCGGAGGAGTAAGGAGACGTAAACCTTTTCAGCCGGACAACTGGGGGGACTCGGGTCTGCGGCACTGGCTCTATGGATTTCCCCCATTATGTCCCACTGGACAGGGGCCACAACTCGGGCTCGGGAGAGGATGGGCTCTGGAGTGAGGGGTGCTGCTTCCCCCTCATGTATTCGTGATAGGGCGTCTGCCTTGGTGTTCTTGGAACCGGGTCTGTAGGTCAGGGTGAACTCGAATCGGGTAAAGAACAGCGCCTAGCGGGCTTGCCGAGAGTTCAGCCTTTTGGCGGCCTTTACGTACTCCAGATTCCTGTGATCCGTGAGGACCAAGAAGGGGTGCTGTGCCCCTCGAGCCAGTGCCTCCACTTCTTGAAAGCTAGCTTGATTGCCAGGAGTTCCCCGTTACCCACATCGTAATTTTGTTCGGCAGGGGATAACTTGTGCGAATAGAAGGCGCACGGGTGGAGGCGTGGAGGGGAGCCTACCCATTGTGACAGAATCGCCCCCCACTCCAGTTTCTGAGGCGTCCACCTCTACTATAAAAGGGACTTTGGGGTTCGGGTGGCGCAGGAGGGGTGCAGTGCTGAAGCATTTTTTGAGGAGTTCGAAGGCCTTAGTGGCTGCAGGGGACCACTGGAGAGTGTGCGCTTCCCCTTGAGGAGTTGGGTGAGGAGGGCAGCGACTGAGCCAAAACCCTGGATGAACCAACGATAGAAGTTGGCAAACCCGAGAAACCCCTGCACCTCCTTGATGTTGCGTGGTTGGGGCCACTGCACCACTGCCTGCACCTTAGTATTATCCATAGCCACCCCGGGGGGGGGGAGATCTCGTAGCCCAGGAAGGAGATGCTGAATCTGTGAAATTCGCACTTGTCCAGTTTGACAAAGAGCCGGTGCTTCAGGAGTCGGCGTAAGACAGCTCGGATGTGGGACACATGCTCTTCCACGCTGACGGAATAAACCAAAATGTCATCAATATAGGTGACCACCCATTTATCCATCATGTCCCTGAGAACGTTGTTAACATATGTCTGGAACACGGAGGGGGCGTTTGCCAGTCCATACGGCATTACCCGGTACTCGTAGTGCCCCCTAGTGGTCAGGAAGGCAGTCTTCCATTCATCACCTGCCCGGATATGGATCAGGTTATAGGCGCTGCACAGGTCAAGCCTGGTGAATAAACGAGCCCCGCGCAGCTGCTCTGCTGCCGCCGGGATCAGAGGTAGAGGGTATCAGTTCTTGATGGATATGGCATTCAAACCCCGATAGTCAATACACGGCCGTAGTCCCCCTCCCTTCTTCTCCACAAAGAAAAAACTTGCCACCGCGAGTGAGGTTGAGGGGCATATGAATCCCTGCTGGAGCGTCTCCTCTATGTATTCCATCATGGCTGCCTGCTCGGGGCCTGAAAGGGGGTACACTCGGCCCCGAGGGGGCGTGGTGCCTGGCAGGAGGTCAATGGCACAATTTCCCTCCCGGTGGAGCAGCAGCAAGGTGGCCCGCTGCTTACTAAACACCTCTGCAAGGTCAGCGTACTGAAGAGGAATGGCCTTTGAGACTGGAACGTTGGGGCTTTTGACGGTGGTGGTGCGGCATGGCAGCTGTACACAATGCGATAGGTAGTGCTGGCTCCACTGCGCGATCTCCCCTTTGCTCCACACAATGACCGGGTCATGAAGGGTTAGCTACGGATAACCCAGGAAGATGTATTCTTCACTTGAGGGGATGATGAGCAGGGACAGGGTTTCTTTGTGACACAGCCCCACGTGGAGATGTAGCAGGACCGTTTGGTGATGAACATAACTACATACATAACTGCCTGGGGCCATCCAGGGCAGTGACCTTGAGTGGAGGAGACAGATTTGTGGTGGGGATGGAGAGTTTGCTGGTCAGTTTAGCGCTGATGAAGTTTCCGGCGGCGCCGGAATCGATCATGGCTGGAACAGAAAAGACACTATTAGCCCATGAAATCATGACTGTGATGACCAATGTACGATTTTCTAAGGAGGTATGAAAATCAGTACTCACCAAGGGCGCCCCAGGGGAACTGACAGGAGAGCCATATGTGTCCAGGCTGCCCGCAATACAAACATAGGTTCTCCCGTAGCCGGCGGCGCCACTCTTCTTCGCTAAGCCACACTCGGCGGCTGGAAGTGTGCCTGCAAAAGCTGGAGCATTTCGTCCAGCCTTTTCTCCTGCTGAGTCAGGCGGGCTTCGAGCTCTGCTGGATCCATTTGCAGGCAAAGTATTGAACAGAAGGCAAGGAAACCAAAGGTGTAGGATCCAAATGCAGTTTATTCATAAATACCGGGAAATCCAAGTTCGTTGTCGTGAGCTAGGCAGATAGTCCAAACACCACGAAGTCAGTCCGTCCGTAATACAGCGATATCCAGAGAGCAAGGCAAAGAGCAAAAACCAAAGAACGGGCGTGGGTCAATGCCAGAAATCAGGCCGGAATAACGCTCAGAATTGTCAACCATAGTATAGCGGCAATACTACGCAATAAGTGTATGTTAGTCCGGGTTATTTATGTGCACAGGTGATGCGGAAGTAATTAATGTCAGGTGTTCTCAATACGCGGGCGATGGGGACCTCTCGTGGCGTGGTGTGTGTGGCAGTGGTGTTGGGGTCGACCGTGACAACTTTAAATCCGTTTTACAGTTTAACTCTCTGTAATTTTAAATCCGTTTTACACTTTTACTCTGTACTTTAAATCCGTTTTACAGTTTAACCCCTCCTCTCATATCTTCCCCTGCTAGTCCCTTGGCATTGCATCTTCCCAACACTTCGGAAAGGGAAAATGTCTTGCCAAAGTAAATACGTTCAGATGCATATATCAGTTTGACCTATTACATACACCCCTTCAAGAGGCTCATAGCTCAAAGAGATTCTATAAATTAAACTGACAAGAAAAAAAACTGCCAAATGGAAATTGTATGAAATGTTAGGCATCTTCTAAGCGCAGTGCTATTGCAAAGAGCAAAGAAAAGGAAGATAAACCTTATTGCAACCTTAAAGGAGGATCTAGTTGATCAACATTTTTTGGATATATTAAACTGATATATTTTAGATGTTTCTCATATGGAGTTCCAGATAATAATGATATAAATAAGTCAACTAAAGCTGTGAGTTTTTATTATAATAACTTATGTAATGAATATTATTTTCAAAATCAATATGTTTCCTTCATTTCATCTCTGTAATATTTATTATATCTGATAGGAAATACAGATACATGGGGAAAGAGGAAATGTTTAGGAACGTAAGAACAAAGCTCAGACTGCCATGTGAGGAGGAGGAGCAGCCTCTCATACAAATCCATCAACCGCACTTAAGACTAAGTAGAGGGAGAGAACGCACGCATTGGTCTCAACGCTCCTTCACTTCTTCTACTGACACACAGACTGCTGAAGATGTTACGCATGAAATTTGTGTCAAGCCTATGGCTAACGACAGTGAGGTGAGATTTTATTTTCTCTGTCTAGTTTTTTTTTTATTGCATGTGAGGTGAGATTTTATTTTCTCTGTCTAGTTTTTTTTTCTTGCCTGTTTAACTTTAAATTCTAAAGCTATACTGTTTAGGTAACTGTTTTAAATGATAGAAAAAGTGTAACCAGATTTTTATTTGAGTACATTGGAGTAAGAGGTACATTTACAGTGTGAGGTTGAAAAAGACAGACACATAGTGCACTGATCAGTCAAACCAGTTTTACATTTCAGTCATTTCCATGTTATTAAGAGAAGGAGAAAAGCCAATTTGTGTGACATTTGTTTGTAATTAATTTGAAGCAGGCATTAAGCTGGAACTAAAATGTAGGCAGGCAGAGAATCATGATGTCTCTTGGTGTTGTGATCCAGGATGAGCCACATGTGCTCTATGTGCTTAAAAGTCAGGAGATGAGGGGGCAAAGACATAATGGACTGACTTAGCATGGCCTTTTTCTTACAGTGACCTAAGCTCATTGCTTCACTTGGACATAATTAGGTAAAGGAGTTTGCACCCAGTAACCTTTTGTGTTATTGGCAAGTTGCATTGCCTCACTGCACAAGTTGTATTGCTGGTCATAGGGCTTAAAAATGACAGTGCAGATAACATGGCATAATCTTTTATGGCTTTTATGATTCAACTTTTTACACTGTTATCAATCACATATGAAATTACAAAGAAAGCAGAACACAGGAAACTGTCACACATTACCACTACACACTGTGTGCTGCTGGGAGATGTGCATTCACACTTGTCCCAGTCTGTGTGATTTCAGTGATTGTGATTCTGATGTTTCTGTAGAGTTTCATGATATTAGGCATTGATATAAGCTTGACTTATCTTTCACAATTTGACCTGTAGCCTGAGGTAAGTTCAGGATGAAGTAGCCTTCTATTTGTTGGTGTTTTTCTTGGATTTTACATTTTTCTCTAAAGAGGGCATTATAACGAAGGTAACACATTTTATTTCAACAACTGAATAACAAAGGACACCAAATTTGTTTCAAGAGATGTAACTGTGCATGAAAAGGTCTCTTCTGAGCTTCATATCTCCAGCTCATCAGTCTCTAAAATGCTCCAAAGTCTCTGTGCGCTTGACATGTTTGTACTGCAATGCGGAATTTCATAAAGAGAGATTTCATACCAGCTTTTTCCTTTTCACATGTTTGTGCGTCCTTTTAAGAATTATTTAGTCTGTGTAAAAGGTGATTTTTGCTGGGCCACGAGACTGCCAATTTATATTATTATTCTCCTTGATCAGTTAATTGTGTTATATAATTTCTACCAATTAAAATAAAAAAAGACAATATGGCCAGTGCATCCAGTGTAATCTTTGTTTTTACTCCATCAGCATTGCAGATGTTAGCAACAATTCCTCATCTCTTCTTGTTCAATGTGTCTTATTTATGTATTTATTTATTTATTTTACACAGGTGGGCAAGAATCTGACATGACGAGTCTTTTCATTGACAGCCACTCAGTTTAAGGCTCCACTATTCAGCAGTGGCAGGATCTCAGTCACAAGATGAACGCATCACTGTGGCCTTCTCTTCTTCCAAACTCCTCAGTTACACTCATAAACCAAAGCGAGGTGTCCAGTTTGTACGAACCAGGAGTGGCAGGAAACTGCGAGCAGGTTCACATCGCCCCCGAGCTTTTCCTCACACTGGGCCTGTTAAGCCTGTTGGAGAACATCTTTGTAATCCTTGCCATTGTCAAGAACAAGAACCTCCACTCTCCCATGTACTTCTTCATCTGTAGTCTAGCCTTGGCAGACATGTTAGTAAGTGTCTCCAATGCATGGGAGACTATAGTGATCAATCTTCTGGCCAACAGGAGGTTAGTAGTGGAAGATCACTTCATCCGTCAGATTGATAACGTGTTCGACTCTCTCATCTGCATTTCTGTGGTGGCCTCCATGTGCAGCCTGCTAGCCATCGCCGTGGATCGCTACATCTCCATATTCTATGCGCTGCGCTACCACAGCATCATGACTGTGAAGCGAGCACGTATGATCATCGGTAGCATCTGGGCCTTCAGCACTGGCTGCGGGATTGTCTTCATCATTTACTCTGACACAACACCGGTGGTGGTTTGTCTGGTGGCCATGTTCTTGGCCATGCTCCTGTTAATGGCTTCTCTCTACAGTCACATGTTCCTGCTGGCACGATCCCATGTGAGGCGCATGGCAGCGCTGCCCGGTTCCAATGCCTCCATCAAGCAGCGGGCCAGCTTAAAGGGTGCCCTCACTCTTACCATCCTCCTGGGTATCTTCATCGTGTGTTGGGTGCCGTTCTTTCTTCACCTCATCCTCATGATCTCCTGTCCAAAGAACTTGTACTGTATCTGCTTCATGTCCCACTTTAACATGTACCTGATCCTTATCATGTGTAACTCGGTAATCGATCCTCTGATCTACGCGCTGAGGAGCCAGGAGATGAGGAAGACCTTTAAAAAGATTATCTGCTGCTACAACCTGCGGAGCGTCTGTATGTTCTCCAGTAAATACTAAATAGCATCCATTTAATTACTTCATAACTGATAAGTTTAGTCATAGAAAAGACAAACCCTGCTTAATAAAGCCCTGTTCATACATCAACTTGCAGCTCAGGGACATGTACAGATATGAAAGAATACAAGACTGCACAATGTTTATCATGAAAAATGTCAACAATATGAGATCTCGGACAGATATGTAGAATTGTATTGGTCTTCAATATCTTACTGCTATGAAAAAATGCCTTGGTACGTAGGGCCCTGCTGGCTTGAAAGGTAGTCTGCTTTGTTCAGTGCTGAGTCCACTTTGTGCTTTGTGCTTGTATCTCTCGTGTAGGCGCACTTTAACAACGGGGAAGCATGTAGGTCATGCTCTTCCGGGAAGACGGCGAAGCCACTCAATAACACGGATATATTTATTTAAGCTAAACATACACTGCCCCACGTAACAGACATGCATAACATTAACACGACAGGGAACATTAACCAACAAACTGGACGGGGACACGACGGCTTAAATAGATTACACCGGCAAACGACACACAGTTGAGATCACTTAACATCACGAGACAGGGGTTCACACACAAAAACACAAAGCGGGTTCCCCTTGTTGCTATAGTGACCACACGTGTGCGCGTGATAGTAGGTTCCAGAAGACGCCCCCTCCTTATTAAAAATCATCGACACATGTATTTTGTGTGTTCTGAAAGAGTTGCTGTGGAAACAAATGTGGCTCCATTGTATGTATGCATTATTTTATTGTTAAATTGTTAACTTTGGCAGTAACAGGCAAATATTCTGTAATTCACATGATAAATGATAGTCAAATGTATTATTTTTCAATTATCTATAGCCTATATGTGACAGATATAGACAGATCTCTCAAGAACACAAATATTCAACGTTATCATTCAGAAAACATTCACACATACCAGATACTTCTGAATTCATCTGAATACCCTAATCCAAATGGACTCATCCCCAACAGCTCTCTAAATATCTAAATAACAGGTGATATTTAGCAGCTAGCTGTAATGTTAGCTTGGGGTATCAAAGACAGTCAAAACACGCAGCTCTTTTAATTGAATAAATAACTAACCTATCACATATTCTCGGACCCAAGAGCGTGAGCTATAGCAAGCCAGCTATACATTAAAGATGTAGCTAATGGTGAGATAAATACTGCCAGTAAATTAAAACAATTAAACAGTTAAAACAATATGCTAAGTGAATTCCACTAATTATGAATATATTGCTAAGTGTGAAAAAAAACAACCCAAAAGGCTTAACTGCTTAACATTATTACATTTAAATTGAAGCAGGCTCTCTTTTCTTTTTTTAAACATCACCTATATGCATTGATGTCTTTAATGTTAATATCTACAGTGTTAAAATGTCTCTGTGGAGTTAAATCAGTTTTCAGTGGTGTTAGTTTAACACTTGTTGTGTAGCCTGCCTGTGTGAATACCACATGACAAACACGTATGTATGTAGATGCACTACCAGTACAGCTTTAAAAGCTAATTAAATGAATGAGGCTTCCTTAAGAGCCTGACATGATGGCTAAATACAAGCATCATTAGATATATGGACTGATGCATATAAAGATTGTATGCTGAAGTTGCTACAACAGGACTTGGCTGAAACGTTAAGGCTCAAGGCCCTGCAACACGCATGTCAGTTGTGGTGCTACAGCGATAAAGGACGTAGAATAGCAAAACTGTGAGATTCTACTCACTACTGCATTAAACTGATTATTGTCTTAAAGCTGCTCCACTTTGATGATTTTTTGGCCTCTGTAAATATAGAGCTAAAGGCATTTCAGTACTTTCTGATAAGACCCTGTTGTAACAGCTTTGGGACATTTCCATTGGTTTCAGTATTTTGCCATGCCAGCAATGTTGCATGCTGTGTATAACTGTAATTGTATGTTTATTAACAATCAAATGATGTTCTATGATGAATGTAGTGTTACTGTATAGTGTTACTGTACAAGTGTTATGTATGTCATACACTACCAGTCAAGAGTGTGGACACACCTGTTCATAGAAGGTTTTCTTCATTTTCACTATTTTTTACTATTTTAGAATAATAATGAACACATTAACATTACGAAATAGCACATATGGAATTATGCAGTGACCAAGAAAAGTGTTAAACAAATCAAAATTATTTAATATTTTAAATTCTTAACAGTGTTTCTGATGAAGCTTTACACACTCTTGGCATCTTCCCAACCAGCTTCATGAGGGAGCTTCACCCAGGAGGCTTTCCTTAAAGTTCCCAAATAGGCCGAGTAGTTCTAAATGAAAACTACTTGTTTGGGGAAACAATTAAATTTTAAGTAAAAACTACTTACATTTTTTTGTAATTAAAAAATACATTTTGATTCAGAAATAAATGTATACATAGACATTAACTTCACTATTTACATTTGCCTCAGAAACAAATGTCAACCATGAAAATTGAATATATACGAAAAATATTCATTTAAAAATAAATAAATATAAAAATATAAAAATATATTAATAAAAATATATATTCAATCTAGTATGTCCAAACTTTTGACTGGTAGTGTACATACACTTCAATAATAAATGTAAATAGAGTAAATACTGTATGTTAGATTATAGTTGTTAAGAGACACCAATAATTAACACTGTGTGTTAGGAGTATAAGTGCTATTATTTTATTAAAATATGTGGTGTTACAACAACTTAAAAAAATAAAGAAAATTGTGTGCTTTATTTATATTTAAATTTCAAATGAGAATTTTTCAAATAGCAAAAAATGGATTTGTGTCAGCTTTTCAATAATGCATTACTGAAAATTGTTAAGACCACTTACTGTGTATCCCGGGGCACACTGACACAAACCGCTGACAGTAGTACACACCCCGCCGTTTACACACAGGCAGGGCTCCAGGCAACCATTCCCATAGTAACCATGAGCACAGGTCTCGTTGCAGAAAAGCCCCGCCCACCCAGGCTGGCACGTGCACTCTCCCTTCAACGGGTGGCAACTGCGACAACGCACACACAACACATAATACACTAAGTGTGCATTTGCAAAGGTATGTATATAGTAAAAGTTCTATGTCTATAACAAGCATAAATAAACATTTGTGAAACAATTTCTGCACTGTTTTATTCCCAGCCAGAGAGGTGTCAGGATTCAGGACCAGATATTTAAAGATATAGACAACTTTTACCCAGAGAAAACAGGTTTGTGAGCCAACATTATTTTTTATATTAAAACAAAACAAATCTGTAAAATTCTTGTAAATTCCCCTGAACAAAGGTACAGAATTTCATATGTAAACACACAGGTAACTGATGCCACAGAAATACTGTACACACTCAAAATGAAAAAGAATTTGATTAGTTTAGCAAAGGGACCGCTGCCATCCATTGCTAAATTAAGACAGTGCCACACTTGTATGCATTCTAATTATAAACACGATATATGCTTGTAAGATTAAATATATAACTTATTATTTATTATAATGTATATGCAGAGCCCACTATGTGTGGTAAAGTACACTAATCCTCACTTGAGAGTGTGTTGGGGGTCGCAGAGGCAGCTCTGTTCACAGTGGATGCCGAAGGCTCCATCAGTGCACATCCTCTGAGAGCACTGTGGCCCCCTGAAGCCCGGCTCACACAAGCAGCCGCCATCAATGTGATAGCAGCGCGCCCCGTTGGTGCAGTCACATACACCCTTACAGTCCTGACCATAGCTGCCCACAGCACACTCCTCATTACACCTGTGGAGTGAGAACATGCGTTATTACATGTACAGATATACACACACATGCACATATACTTAGATTTTCCATACTGGACCTTATAGAAACAGTGATGCTCTGACACTGGTGTGTCCAAAAAATACTCTAAAATTGGGTTTGATTACAAAGCACAGTGGAGTTCAGTAGGGACAGATACATATTAGCATCATGTTTCCCATCTTCTCTAGTACTGCACACAAACTGAGCAGAGTGATTTCCACATGACTCCTCATACAATCAACTGATTAGTTGAAATAAGTGTGTGAGGCTAGAGACAACACAAAGCAATTGAGTGCAATGTTCAAGCACCACAGCTGAGAAAGACTACATTTGCCTTACATTAGCTAGGAGTGTTAGAGTGAGGCAACTCTAATCTGTGCTTTGGACAGGCAGCACTACTAAAGCTATGCACCAAATAATTAAAAATCATTTGAATAAAATAGGTGAGGCTCTTTGCTTACTGTAACATGCTGTGTCTTACAGAAAACCCACCTCTCACCAGTGAAGCCAGGAGCACACAGACAATGGCCCGTCCCTGGGTCACAGTGACCACCATTATGGCATAAACATTCCTTAGCACAATTTATGCCAAATCTTCCCTGAGCACATTTTTCTGTACACACTGGCCCCTGAGAGAGAGAGAGAGAGAGAGAGAGAGAGAGAGACAGATGGCTGAAACATCTCAAGCAATTTCAGTACAATTTTAATCCATCCATACAAGGGTCAATCCAATAGCCTCAGAGAGAACTGAAATTTCTCACCGTCCATCCTGGCGGGCACAGACACACTCCTTTGCCCTGGCAGATACCTCCATTTTGGCATGGGCAGCGAGCTGTGCACCGCCCTGCTCTCACACAGGGCGTATCACATCTGAGGAGTACAGAGATTTTATCCATACACTCTATGAAACTACTAGCTTATAGGGAAATGACTAACACATCACCACGTATAGGTTAAAAGTTTAAAAAAGCATAACATATCAGGAGATGAAGAGGAACCGTCACTTGTTGACAGCTTGACTAAATACACAAAATGCACAATTCAAATGTAAAACATGATCATAACACATGACATATGAGGACTGAGGTGAAATCAACTATTTGAATATTAAGCTGAATTTCAATGCATCTGCTGAAATGGTTATACTAGAATGGGTTTGATTCCAAGCTTGGATGAGAGACATGGGGATTTCACATTTGCTTATATTTTCCTCCAGCTTTCCCCAGTCGCTGCAAAATTAACCATAAATACAGAGACAGTGAAATAATTACTTACAGGGTCCCAGTAAATCCTTCTCTACACACACACTCTCCTGTTTCTTTATTACAGGAACCGCCTGTTCCACACTGGCACTGCTGCACACAGCCAGGCCCAAAGTATTCCTTCGGACAAGGATCCTGTCCCCAGAGATGTGCAATATAGAAAATATTTTGATCACAAGCTATTATGTTTAAGCAAATAGAAATAAAAACCTGCTTTTTTATTTAATGAGACACTATGGGCACTTTATGGCCATTTACAAATATTATTTTAAATACAATAAAGGAATACATTACATCTTCAATGAAATTCTGATTATATACCATTTATTTAATATTTCCTGTTTCAAGAATTAAAGAAGACATAAGACATTTATCATTTATACCAGTGCAACACTGAGTGATACAACAGTGTTACTCGGTATACCAGTGTTGTGACATGCTATGTGAAACCCATTTACATAAATTTAATGAAAGATTAATTGTAAAATGCCACTTATTGTACTAGTAATAAGAACTAATAATGAACTAATAATAATGCCCCCTCTCAAATAATCTTAAATGTCTCTACACACCCTGAGAGTTTGGTAGACTGTGAAGGCCTACCTGGCAGTGGGAGCCTGTGTAGCCTGGAGGGCAGAGGCAGGAGCCAGTAAGGACATCACACTGGCCTTTGTTCTGACACTGGCACTGTTTGCTGCAGTCCGGGCCCCAGTGAAGAGCATCACATGCTATAAAACAAATATACAGTACATACGTATATATATATATATATATAGACATTCATTTAGAACACACTGTTGCATTTCCTGCATTTCTTCCAAGAGCATATTAGTTCATGTTTGCACATTCAGTGATTGGATCCTGGAATCTATTTCAAGATGGCTCTGAATGAGGAGAGAGAAAATGGAAGAAATGCAGAGTGTGCATGTTGCAGCACTCCTGGAGCAGCTTGGTGAACATGCACAAAAACAGAAGGACGGTGCTCCTTATACAATATGTGCTGGGACAACAAATACGTTAGCACTTTATTAACCACACTGACAGACATCTGACATTATGGCAGATAAATTGAATTCAAGTATCTGAAGTCCTGTCACACTCAAGACATGAAAGTCCATTGGTGGAAGCTCTTGGCAGAAGATTCTCACCTGTTGGTACAACAAGGAATTACCTACACACTGAAAACGGCCCCTTGAGTATCCCTGTGCTTCAGCTCAAAGATATCATGTTACGTCTTTGAGTCCAGACTGCCAAGATGATTTGCATGGACCTAACAAGATGAATGGGCTTCTGATGAGAAATTTTACAGTGGAACTCAGATGATGCTCAGACTAAAGTTAATGCAGTGTTCACACAGGGCTTAGATTTCAATCAGGCAGACTTCAGACATGAAAGGTCATGAGAGGAGGATCCATCACACAAACACACACACACACACACATTTTCCCACAGTCTCATCAATAACGCCACACATAAGCCCCTTCAAACACATGCATTCATACAAACACTGCCTAATATATTCACAACACGTGTGGCCCCCAAAACAAGTGGGTTGGGAAATGTGCATCAGAACACAAAATCCAAATCATGATTAGGAACTCTGTTTTACAATAAGTCCACTGGAAATCAGAGAGAAGATAAATCAGTTGTTTAAGAGCAAAGCGAACTGCTTCTCTTGGCAGAAGAGCTTTCATTCAGAGAAACAATTTTTTTTCTTTTTGTTATACTGATTAGTATTCTGGGTAAGTTAACAAATCTGAGTACTGTCTAAAAAATAAATGGGTAGTCAGTCAGCTGTACTATGCTCATGACACTGTGAGGTATATCTTTTATCTTTTCATTTGTATGTTGCACTATGCATTTCTCAGAGCATGACATTGGCACTAATATATCGTCGCTGTCCAATGAAAAACATGTATCTCCAAAATTCCAATTTTTCAGGAACACGAAAAAACCCTTTTTCTTATCATTAATCATACACAATAAATCCGAAATTCACGGTGTGATTTGTCAGCTTTTCATTTAGAAGTTAACTGCTGTGGGGTAGATAGAGGTTTTTGCCCACATTCCATATGTGATAAAAAGTAAAAAACGCAAAAAGTGGAGATGCATGTTTTTCATTGGACAGCGACATTATGTCATAATTTATTCTTAAGCTGTTACCTTATTGTCAGGCGCTATCATATGTTGCCTGTTAATGATGTTATAACAACAGTTGGCCTCAAAGGAATCTTCTGCACTCAACTTATTATATTTTTAAGTTATATACCGTGGAGTACAGCATTAAAAGGAAATCTTTGAAAAATCTCAAGAGTTTAATTAAATATTGACGCTCAGTGGCTACCCAATCACCATGACTTTGTTATTCAGAATTTAAAATTCCATGACGTTGTGCTGGGAAGCAAATCTTTAGTGGGTAATTAAATTTAAAACAAGCCCCTTGAGAGAAAAGCTCTTACTTAGTCGCCATACTATTACTTATTCGCACATTGTTACAGCGATGTGACACACATCTGGTCTGCTATCTGTTAGCTATACATACGTCTTGTGCAATTCTGTAACCTGTGAGATCTTCCCCCATTTTCCTGCAAACATTCAATCATAGGCTGGGTTGCTATGGCAATGCAGCAGACCCTCTCAGGACCTTCCAATGACATAATGATTACTGTAGCTAATTAATGCTATGCCTACACCTAAACCTAACCTTAACTTCAGTAACCAAAAGGAAATCGATTGGCTCTTTTAGTTTTTTTAATAAAAGCTGCAGTTTTTGTAAAAAAAAGCAGTTTTCCTCGTGGGGACCAGCCAAATATCCCCACAAGGTCAAAACTGTCAGATATGCCTATATAAAAACATGCCCACACACACACACACACACTTGTCTCAGAGCAGAAGCCTGTCAATGCATTGTCATCTCTTTGCCACTACGTGGTAACAGCTCAGAGGGTCCCCTGCTTCTGTCTTAATCGGAAGGATCAGAGCATTCAGACACGCTGAACATTTGGGAGCCTTTTCAGTTTGGGGAATAGGGTTTATTTCTAGCACAGCCTTTATTCAATCGAAATGTCATTTCCTGAGACAATAAAGTGGGTTAAGCAGAGGCCATGTCCATACTCCTTGTTCCATCTCATATTATTCATGTATGTGCACTAATTCCATTGAATTGGCAAGCAACAGTGAATGATGTGTAAAGAAGCAAGACTGTTAAATGATTTTACATATAATTACAATAAGAAAAATTAACACTTTAGAAGTCAAACATTTTACTGTCTAGCTTTAGTTGATTGAGTATAATTTGGGGATTTTTCTATTCACCATAAATGCACAGTTTATCAAAATGGCCTGAGCACACATAATACTTCCAATACTGCATCATAAATAGTGCTCGAAACACGGACATGGGATAAATAGCTTTAGTGGTCTATAAATGTTTGCCAGTTTTAAACCCCAGTGGTTTATTTAAAAGAAGGAAGCAATATTAGTATAATTACTGAATAAAATGTTTCCTGTGGTAAACAGAACTGGAGCTAGTAGGACATGGAGTGGAGACACTGCCTTGTCCTTTTGATGTGAAAACCAAATAATGACATGTCTCAGAACCTCAGCCTCATGACTGAAACTCCATTCAGCATCAGTGACATGAGTCAGCCTGTCTGCTTTATCTATAAAGGACATCAGTGTGCTTCCCAGGCATATGTACTGCTTTGTGTATAGATGTGTTTGTGTGTGTGTGTGTGTGTGTGTGTGTGTGTGTGTGTGTGTGTGTGTGTGTGTGTGTGTGTGTGTGTGTGT
>JAOUQW010000042.1:18953508-18966520 GCA_028565825.1 Olivaichthys viedmensis | reverse complement strand
CGAAAAACATAAGATATATGTTCTCTATGTATCTTATGTTTTTCGACTTGACATCTACTTGCAGCTTAGTAGATGTATGGAAATGTTTAAGCAGAGCATAGATTTGCACCCATGGCAAACTTTGACAGCAAACATCTATGAATGAGCGTTCCCTTGTCAAAATGTCAAACTGTAAAATCTGGAGCTCAGCAGCTGGCCCTTTGTGTGAATCCTCGAATGACCCCGAGTGAGTTTGTTCATAGAGACAGACAGTTAGTAGAAAGAAGACCATTAACTTGAGGTTTGTTGGTTCAAAGCCTTTATAAGACATTGCCTTGTCAAACGGCTCACAACTCGCTTTGTGAACTGCTCCAGCAAACCCTATCCAAGCATCAACTTATGTTTTTCTGGCTAAAAGGGTTCTTTGAAATATACGGAACGTGTCATGAACACAAGGGCATGTGAAACTGCTTCTTAAAAAATAAGTCCTTTGTTTGACACTTTCACATCCTCAATCCCACTATCTTAAAGATTCTAATAAAGTTTATATTTTATAACTGTGCTTGAGTAGGGGCATCTTATCTGACCCTTGGCTCTTCACAGATACACACTTACAAATAAATTGGCAGAATTCCATTGTTTGTGGAATGCGATTTTTGGATGTGGGAAAATTCCTTACTTTCCCCAAGAGAGGACCCAGTGTCATGGTGAAGGTCTCATCTGTGTACCCAACCCCCACTGCCAAACACACAGTACATTATTTATGACGATCGCTCAGTCAAGTTGTTATGATTATGAGTCAATTACAGCAGATATTAGAAAAAGTTCAGCACAACACACAGATATGACAAGTGCTTCTTTCCCATCACATACTGTAATGAGAACTTATATGTGTCTTTGCCTAATATCTTTGTCAGGAATAATACATTTTGATTGAAGGCAAGTCTGTATAAAGAGCAATGGCTTGGCTGAGTTTCATGTTAGGTTTGCTGCATTCTCATCACGTTTTTGGACTTGGTTTTGTTTGAATAAGAGCTGCCAAAGCGCTAGGTAATAGCTTAAATCTGGAAAGTTGGAACTGTGTTTTATTTGTTAGGACTGGTAAAGAAAGCTGTGTTTAAAAATTGTAACTTCTCCTCTTTCCTACCACTCTCTCAACACACAAGCATTCAGGAAGTGCCATATCCTATTCTGCCAATGCGCTCTAATAAGTTCAGCCAGTCGGAGAACGGGACCTCTCTGACCATCCAATCACATTCTAGGGTCTCTACCCAGTGCAAGAGGCCAGATTTTCCATTTCAGCTGTGTGTAATCCCTTCACAAGGCACTGCACTGCACCACTAAGCCCACAGTCCCTCAGTTCAGACAAGGCTGCATGATGAATCCAGGCATCTGATCCAAAGAAGTTGGGGAGTGTGTTGCGTAAAAATCTGTATGACCTGCACATTACTAACCAACAGTTCCAGTTGGGTTTAAACTCTCAAACCTTATGACACTCTACGCTCAGACACAGGGATTTGGTCTGTTATTAGTATTATAATATAAAGTTAATGTGAATTCCCTAGCATTCTAAACATCAGACTACAGGAGAGCATGTCAACCAAGAAAAACATGAGCAGTAACACAACACGTAACAGCAGTATGGAGAACGGCATCATTTGGTGAAAAACAAATTGTGTGTGTGTGTGCATGCGTTAAAATTCAGAACTCACCACTGGAACAGTCGTCTCCTCTCCAGCCACCTTCACACTGGCAGCGGTCCGGGGCGACACAACGTCCGTGGACGCACTCTTTGGTGCAGCGTGCTGGAACACATGTGCACACAGGTTGGAAAAACATATAGATGGCAATAATAGATTAAACTTCTAACTAAAGCTGACTAAATAATTGCTCCGCAGAAACTTCTGTGATTTCAAAATTATGACTATTGTCTTTTTTTAAATGCTGGCACAGAAAGCACCAAATAATTATTTATTATTTACCAACACATTTATTTCTGCTCTCATAGAACCCTGGGCAGCACTGATACCTCTTCCGATAGTCCATTTTCACTGACTGGCGATAAGCTGTTTTATATGTGATCCTGCAGGGACAAGCAGTGAGAGAGAGAGAGAGAGAGAGAGAGAGAGAGCGAGAGAAAAAGTTTCAATTACACACTCTCCCTTTACCATAGGGCACTTAGTGCTCTAAGCTGCAGACAATCCAGGTAAAAAAAAGAATGATCGAGTCATAACAAAACTTTCTCTGCCACGTTCCTCCATCATGAGAGAGAAGTTACTGAGTCAGACTGTAAATCGAATCCAATGAAAAAGACTATACATAGACTAGACATGTTCCAAAAAAGACTCTGGCCTGACTGTTTTGATGAAGTTAAGGAAGGATAAGCGAGCACAATTATAATGCATACTGAAGAACTGCTGCACTTAAAAAGGCCACCATTACTGAAATGTGAATCTGGACTTCTAATCAAGTTGAAATTTCTAATCAAAATCTCATTGTGTCCAAGTTTATCCAGTCTAGTTTTATTGCTTTTTATGTGTGTGTGTACAACACATACATAAAAAGTATAACTTTCATGTATTTCATACTTTCGTATGTTACCTGTTTGGTCAGTATTATAGCATGACTGTCACCTAACTGCCATTTTCTCTCACCGGTGTCGAGTGCATTTGTTTGCGCTCCAGGGTTCAGAGCAGGGCTCCTCATACACCTGATCAAATGGCTGAGCGAATGACTCCTTCACTGAGGTGGTAAAACTACAGAACATGGAAAAAGAGGGTCACTCAATCTGACTAAAGTGTAGTCTTTATACATAACATGGAATTAATCCCAGCCTGATATTGTTCAATAATTCACTGGTAGGTAAAAAAAAAACAATATAATATGTGATTAATGTTTCAATCAGAAGATCCAATATGCTTAGGAAGTATTTGTTAACACGGTTTGGTTAAATTTAGCCCAACTGGAGCCCTTTGTGTTTGAGGCTTACCTTTCCCATAAACTGCACACATTGGGATCTCTGGGGTCCAAACACTCTGTGAGGTCACATAAAGAGCCCAAAAGAAACAGGACCACACAGCTCCACACTGACTTCATACTGCTGTAGGATAAAGCAGAGTGTTATAAGAGAGCGACTGTAAACAGTTATACTGAGAGCGACTGTAAACAATACTGCCTTTTAAGATATCAAGAGTGTGAGAGTTGATCCACCATTGCTACTTTAGATCTTTAGTTCTACATTCATTGGTGCAGAATATCTCCTTTCTCTTATACATAAGTCTACATTTTCGAGCTTCATTTGGTCATGAACAGTTTGTTTTAGGAAAGGCTTGCATGGCAGTTTTGTGTGCCTTCTGATGTGACTTCTGATATGTTAAGTTTGGATGGTGTTATCAAGCTATAGCATAATTACTTAAATCAACAGAACTATGAATTTCAGAAAGGTATTCAGGCAACTTTTAATTAGTTTTACACTACTGTACATGCGAACACCATATATTACAGTGTATAATGTTTATTATTATTATTGCTGTCTAGTCAAAAAATTCTTGACATGACAACCAATGTGCCAGATTCAGCCATTGTTTGTTTTAATTCAGCAATTTTCTTTCCCTTAGAGGAGAAACACCTTCTGTACTCTTAATTCCACTTTAACTACATATTTAGTTAGAGGTAAAAAATATATATATTTTTTTATTCCTTTTGATTGTGCTCTCTGATTTTACTATAAGACACCCTGACAGTATAAATTAGCACTTAAAAATAGCAACATCTTGTAATACTCTATTCGAGTATTAAAACGTCCTGTCATGCTATTGAATATAGTCGATACAGTTTAATAGGGTCCTTATTGGCATCCCATCTTTAGAAGGCATTTGATTTAACAGACAGATTTATAGAATCACTTTAAAGAAATTGTTTCAGTCAGGTTTCTAAAGCGCATCTGTGAAATATTACTGTTTCTTTTTCATAGAGCATTTTGTCAGATTTTAGCTGTATGACTTTGTTAATATTATTATATGACAATATTAAGTTTAATATTTACTACGCTTTAAAAATGAACTGAATTGTATTATTAAAAATAGATACAAGAACATATGACAGTGATAAGTGGATGGCAACAATGTTCAGAGTTGAGTAATTATAATATGTAGCTGCTATTACAGAGTTCTGTAGCAGCTGCCAACCTCATGAGCAACAGCATGTATGTTTATTTTTTAATTATATCAAATCAGACACACACTTTCCCACACATATAGACCGACATGCAGACAGACGTACACACAAACACACACACACACACACACAAATACACACATACACACATACACACACACACACACACACACACACACACACACACAGTGTGTGTGGCCATCTGGTTTTAATCTAAGCGGTGACCCTAGGGACTGAACAAAGACGGGGACAGAAAAGTCTCCCATGTATTTATGAGACCCTCTCTTCTGCTCCCATGACCACTCTCAGGACACACACACACACCATACACACAGTTTATGCAAAGTTGACCTCCATCATGGGAATACAAGAGCATTTCATAAATCACGTCACACAGACGTGGCACTCAACACCATTCCAAGCTCCGCTCTCACTTCAGACATCAAGAATTATTACGCTGCTGTACCTCATATTGTACCTCATATTCTGTTGTTTTCATTATAATAATGTCTAAAAATTTATTTGGAAAAAAGTGTCTTATAGTCTGGAAAATCAGTTAATCATGACAAGAGCCAAGTCACTCTTCATCAGAAAAAGAAATTGTGTAATTCTATGAAAGAGAACTTTGAAAATTAAACTTCTCTTACTTTTGAACAATGCAGATTTCTAAACGTTGATTGCAGAATCTTTTTAAAGTAAATGTACTATTTTGACCACTGTGACAAGCATGCTATTAATGAAGGTTAGAAGTTTATGACCAGAGAAACCACTTCAAAATAAGGCATTCCGATATAAACATTGAAACCTTTCAGCTTTTGAAAATGCTAAATGAAATGTTCTCCTTTCTCTTTTATCATTTCTGTCCCCGGCTCACAGTTCAAATAATCTAAAACAAAACTGGAAAAAAAAATGTCACAAGCATAGAACTTAATAAGAAAAGGCACAAGGTTTTCATTAGGAGAACTGCAGAGTTTACTAGTCACTACACTGGTGTGGAGTAAATACGCCTTGTTTTTTTCTGATTTTGCTTCATTAAAAGTGTTTCTGACCACAAAGGGTTCTCGAATGGTGGAAAACACAGAGCTCGCTTAATGATTATAAGCCCATGTAATATGACAATGTGCCAGAGTCATACCCACATTTTAAATCTGCTCAAAACATGTGTCTGTTATATGAATTTAGTCCTACAAAAACAACATTCATATTTGAGAGAGGAGGAGGGTGAAGTTAAAATATCTCAACTGAAATTCTACATACATATGGCTTGATATATAGATAGTGTGCTAACTGCACTGCACTGTACTGTTTTGTAGGTTATTGTGTTGTTTTGAAGTCCACATATAAAACCTAGAGTTTTTGGGCTCTAACGCTGTTTATGCTATGGAGATATCTATAGATTAAAAGTGCATTTATTTCATCATTTTGGTATGATTTTAATGTCAAGAGAAGCCTAAAGACAACAGAGGCCAAGGCCAAATGCCTGTAGTCCGGCTTCATGATATACTCTAGCTACTCAACTGCACAACACAGATAACATCCTGGTGAGAAATCAGTGACGTGGCTTACTGAGAATGTGAGTGAAACACCACGAGACTGAGTCCTTCAAGGTTCCTGGGATGTTTCAGCACATGCAGACACTAATCAGCTATGAGTTGGTTCTAATGCATAAAGCAGACCATCTCTCCCTGCCCTCTTCTGCTTTCATGTGGCCTGGTAAAATGGAAAAGAGACATTAAGACATACACAAATACAAGGAGAGAGGTAAGAAAGAGTGAGAAAGAGAGAAACAGAAAGAGAGAGTGAGAGAGAAAGGAAGGGGGGGGGGGAGAGAAAAGATCAGCTTTGGGTTTTCCCAGTACTTTCATCAATGCTTTGTTTGATTTTCAGGCTCCAAAACTTGTCCCACATGCAAAATGAGTCCCATACGTGGACCTATTTTTAGGTGAACACATTCAGTAATTCAGCAGAGCTCAGAGACATGGGTGAGTTGAGTGAGGGGTCCACGCACATGTGCTCTGACCATCCAACCCAAAGATGTTCAATCACTTAAAGGGCTTCGCAGTGCTGCTTTTAGAGCCACATGAGGACCTCACAAAAACAAGGGACAAATGAAACCAGATGTAGCGCACACGCTTGCTGCTTTGAGTTGAGTTGAGTCACTTTCCTCAGCTTTGGGATAAAGGCTTAAAGGTATGGGGATTCAGAACCCAACCCTGCATTCATGATGCTACAAAGTAAAAAAAACACGATGCATAATTCACTGTGGATCTTAGATTTGTAAATATATCTAAGATATACTGTATCTAAGATTGAAATTCAGCTAAAAAAAAAAATCAGGTAGTAGAAAATTCAGCACCTTACATTCATGAAGTTGTGAAAATTCAGCCTGTAAAACATTGGGTAATGGAAATTCAAGGAAAACATCCAGGGTAACCAGAAAGAGTGAACAAGCTTTACATTGTGTCCCTTTTACATTGTGGAAATGGTTCATTGAGAATAGACCAATAGAAATCGTCCAAAATTACTTCTTTCTATAACTCCTTTGGCTATGAAATGTGTCCATTAAACCTCCAAAAATCCTACTCAAACATCAACATTACATTAGCTGACAAGCGCAGCATGGGCCCTTTTTCTTTTTCAGGGAAAAGAGGAAAAAAAACCTAAACTATGAGGCTTTCTTATGACACAATAACCTTAGTAATGTGTTGTAATTAGCCTGGATTGAGTTGGATCCAAGGTCATTTGCTTTTTCTGTGTACCCCCGATGGTTACCATGAATTTCCACAACCTAAATTTTCAAGACTAGAAGAGGTGAATTCAGGCTCAGTATAAAATGTTTTGATAACATCAAATTACACTTGAATTTGTGCTCAGATCCTGATTTACGCTTAGATACATGTTCAGATCTGATGTATCCTCATAATTAGGCACCAATGCATGTCGACACTACTTTAATCTGATGTTAGGTTACATATTGTGACTAAGGAACTTCATTATTAACCTTTTGCATTGATAACACTGTTCACATGGGTCTAACATAATACTAAAAAACAAAAGCCCTGCTCTGATTAGCACTAGAACTTTTGGAGTGTTGGAGGGTTTGATCATTTCTGTACATGAAATCTTCTGCTTTAGTTACTCAGTATTGACTATTTATTTAACTGCTAATTATTCTGTTAACATTAAAAGTTAAAGCTTACTTTCATTTGAGATGTTAAGCAAAGTACCAAAATGTAAGTGAAATTTATTCAATTGGTAGTAGCCTATTTAACCAGTATGGGGATAACCCCCAACCACAAATGTCCAGAGTGTCACCTACTATGGCGGTTCTGCAAGCTAACCTGGTGCAAATCTCTAAGATGGAGAAAAAAAAACATGTCCCTTGTGGATTTCCCATAAGTTTATTTCTGCACATGGCAGTGGGAGAGAATTATAATGGAATAACAAACCCCTTTTGGCTACTTTTGCACTCTTATAATATGAGTATAGGGTGCAATTCTACACACAGAGCACATGGCACAGATCATTTCCTTTCCCCTTCTCCCCTCCTGTTTGAGGCTCAGCGTTAATTAAGGAAGAAAATATTAGTCACTTTTTGGAACGAAGACATGCGGAGCAAAGGAAAATAGCGGAGGGAGAAAAACGACAAGGCCAACGACTGGTGACAGGGGGTTCGGGTGCAACGATGCAGGCAAAATCTCAAATCTCGCCATATTAATCAAGCAACTCCTTAGATTCCATCTACAAATTACAAACTTGGCTTAAAAGGAGATATCTTCTCAAGTTCACACAAAACAACACTTTTGGTTTACCAGAAACACATCAAAACAGCCAAACTTACTAGGATTTATAGGGGAACTGGGGTGAAAACTAAGATGTCTTTTCTTTTCATAATCACTTTTGTTTAAAACCTATACATCAACAGCCAAATTTAAATACTGCGGTTTAGATATTGCTATAGAAAATCAAATCATATATAGGCTCCATTTTGTGAAAAGCTGATTTTCTAATTAAGGAGTTGTCTTTGTGAAACCATTGTAGATTGTGTTCACTCTTAGAAAATAAGGTTAAATCTAGAACCTTAAGGGTTTTTCTGTTGACCCTCTGAGGGAACCCTTAAAGGTTCTATGTGGAATCCAGCAAATGAGTGCTTCCCTATCAGAAAGGGTTTCAGAAGCTGTTTGGGAAAGCTAAGAACCCTGAACTACCCAAAGAACCCTTAAAGAACGCTTGAAGTGTCATTTTTCTAAGAGCGTAGGACTGTTTTCTCTAATTACCAATGTCGACTATTGTGCTACAAATGTAACTTCATTTTGAAGTTTTGGGCCGGTTCGACTTCTTGTGGGCCGCGGGAGCTTTTTTTGAAAACACTCTAATGCATGAAAACACCCTAATAGTTTCAGTGAGCTCATATTATCAGCATCCCACCTTCTGAACCTCACTAAAACAGCGCAGTAAAGAAAATCTCAGACTGACACACGCACAGACAGAGACACAGAGAGAGAGACAGAGGGAGAGATGGTTAATGATCGAGTAACCACAGCTCTGGCTCAGAGACACAGTAAACCAGTGGCACCAGTAAAACTCAGTTACAGTAAACTGGAGTAAAATGCCATAATCCAACACATCTGGACTGTGCCTCTGTGCTGGTACAAAACACACACTCAGGTCCTGGACCACAGTGTTCAGCTGTCTGTGGCTACGATTCAAGCTAGTGCCACATGTTGGGGGTTGGGGGGCGTGCGGTTTGAGTGTGTTGGGGGGTGTTGGCATGTATGGCCCCCTCAATACACTAATCAACAAACTGCCGGCGGTGACTCATTGGGTCATATAGTAGAGTACCACACCCTGCTTTTTCATGTTGCATGCATAACTCTGAAGACTGTGGCATGGCAAAAACCTTCTGTTTTGATTGTCCCAAACCTTTAATTTCAAGACAAGCATATAATATTCAAGTTTGTGTAGCAAAATCATTCAGTTATTGACACTAGCTTGGTGTTATTTTATTTATTTACATAAACTATTCCCATTAAAATGTTATGACTGCACTAGGTATTTAGTGGTGTTTGTGCCACAGCGTTGCATATAAAGAGAGGCTCTAAGCCACAAAATAATCCCCCAAACAGCAACAACCAGAGTGGAAAATCTAGATGTGCTGATGCCACCCTTGTGAGTAGTGAGAGAAAAGGATGATGGAGACAGAGAGAGAAATTCAGAGGGACACACACACGGAGAAGGTAAATATGATGAGTGTATCATGAGTGTTCTTCATAAAGTGGAAAAAAGTCAAACAAAATGTGTGTGGTGTGTTTTTCTGGGAAAGCGCTTGTGGAGGGCCGTAATGTGCCGAGTGAGCGATGAAACAGCAGAAGCATCTCCTCTCAGGATTTATGGAAATACCTGCAATTTTGCTCTTTGACCTCCGAAACTTCATTAGACACTCTTATCAGGGTGATTTATGGCTGAGACAAATTTAAGCCAGCACCACACTCTCTCTTCTCTCAGCTAAAATAGAAAAAAACAAAAAACAACAACACTCCACTCAGAACAAACAGCTTATGCTTTTTATACCTACCAATTTTAATTCAATGAGAACATCAGCTTAATTAATTTCAAGAGATCATATTAATTGCTGTCATTAAACCAACTCACAAACTACAAAGAATGCAGCATTTGCCAACAGCCAACCAACAGCAACACAACTATCTGCACAACACTTTCAGTGGCTGTGATAATGTTTCCTCTGTGGGAACTGACAGGACCACTGCTTACTGTCAAACCCAAGTACTAAAACCCCACTGTGCACAGATCTCAGTCATCATTACAAACGCCTAGCGCAATGGAAAAATACACACAACCTCAGTTCCACTGTCAGACAAATGACTCCATTTCACTCGTACGATTCCCAGGTAACAGCTCAACTTGGAAACTCTTTGTAGTGCAATCTCAGTCCCATATTTGTCACGTTTTGGATTTCTCAGTTCCAAAAGCCCAAAACGTAAGATCTCCTGCTAGCTTTTCCCAGAATCTTGAGTGTAAACCTTGTTGAGTTTGGCTCTTGTGCACAGTCTTGAGTTATCCAATGCAATGCTCTGGACTACTCCATGGCCCTGGATTGTCCTTTGCAAACAGAATAACAGGATATGTGGCCCCTTTCCTCTGCATATCTCCCTCTTTAGCTCTCTCTTCTGCTTCTCTTCCTATGGGAGCAGACACCACAGGTCTTCTTATGCATGTCATGATGACCCACTGTAGCCAGCCTCAGCCCGGTGAAAAACATCACATGGTTGGACTGGAGTGACATCTTAGTATGGAACAAAAGCACAAATTAATAAATAAAATTCGAATACAATAAACCAATACAAAGGGTAATTTGTCTTGAAGGACTGTCCAGTGCTGTTGTCATGTTGACCAACAGAGTTACATCACACTGCCTGTGTCCCTGCTGTTGAGAGTAAAAGTAGGTTTATGAGTGGAGCAAGATAACAGCGGTGAACTGCTATGGCATGTTTTTAAAAAAAACCAGGTTTCTTCCATTAAAGGCATTTTAGCTTGCTTCAGCAACAGAATCCAGAAGTATTGAAAGTGTCATCGTGCCTTGACAGCTTGTTTTGCTTCTCCAGTGGAGCCCATATAACCACAGACTGCATGACTGTGGCTTCACTGGGCCTGGGACGTGTGCTGGCCACACAAACACAACACACTTCTGTATAAATGTATGGTTTACACACTATCTACTGCATACACACACAGTCAGGCTTGCACATATGTACACACACATACACACAAACCTCTGCTCACACAGCAACAAGGACAACCTCACAGTTCGACCTTAAACCTAGTAGGAGTGTGTGTTGCCCAAGACAGTGATGCTGAGGTTTGTGCTCCATGAGTGAACATGACCATACACCACCATAATTACATGTGAAGTAATCTGTGTGGGCAAAAGCAAACAGAGAGATTTAGGAATATCTGTACAGTTTGTACACACTGTAAATAACCAGCTTACACCTTTTCTAAACTTGTTTTAAAACTTCACTTTTCTAAATCTTTCTCTTTAATAGCTAAACAGTAGTAGTAAAGTTGAAGCTGTTTGAATACTAGCACATCTGTGCATTCGTCCAGGACAAATGAGTAATGAGGGCTCAGTGGTTTCTGGGTAGAGTAAGTACTCAGGGCTAATAATAAGTGAAATTTATGCACAGGGATCGAATAAGATTTTCTAAATTCAAGCACTTCCGGCATGTTCATAGAGGAGTATTAGACTTTACCAGCATAATGCAGATCAACATTTAAGCTCATCATGCATAGCATTTCTAACAATTATAATATTATTAGGTCGTGAACCCATTCAAAACTGCTCGCTAGTTAGCTAATGTATTATTTTATTTCAGTGCTCAAAAGTGTTATAATGCCTTTGTAAGCTATTTGGCACAAATTATAAATCGTCAAGACGATGATTTCTTTCTTGCGGCAATGTGCTTACAGAATGTGTGTTCTGCCGTCCCTATAACTCGTAACTTCCTAACTTTATCCAGTTTAAGTTTAACTGGTGTGATCTTAGCGAGCAGGTAATCATTTGATAATTGTAGACGGAACCTGTCGTCTCCCAATATGCTTTATATCCAGTGCTAAGATTACGGTCGACTCCATGGAGAAAAGAAGAAGTTAAGAAACTATGAAATGCTTTTATTTTCTACCAAATGTTATTTAGTCCACTTATGATGAAAAAATCTGGCACTCTCTAGTCATTTATTCTAAATTAAGCACATTTAAAATCTTGAAAAGCTTGATTAAAACTCAAGCATCTGTATGGAACATGTATACATCATGCTCTATTTTTCAATTCAGACATTTCTGTAGCACATTCTCACATTTGATTGAAAACTGGGTTAATCTGATTCAGGAAATAAGGCCAGAAAGACCAAAAAATAATCAAAGAACAAGTAAAATAATCTACTATGTGATTCAGTGGTTAGGCTGTCAATGTGCTTTTCCCAAAAACAGGAATGCTGAGTAACTTCTGTTGGAATGTCCATTGGAATGTTGACATGAGGAGTGGCGCACAAATCAGATGCTAATCTAACTGCAAGTGTTTCCACCTCACCTCTTCCTCCGACTCTCCCATTCCGCTGGTGAACATATACACCCAGAACAGCACGGGTCAAGGAGCAAAGAAACAGGTCTGAGACCATTCATATAAAAAACAGGACTGATGAGTCATCTACGCTGTGACCTTGTGGCTGTGATGCTATTGTGTTTAACCCTCTGATTCACTCTACAGTGACAAAACACTTTATAAATCCTCAAAGCCTAAGCCCATATTCTCATAACTTGACTCTCATAATTTAGCTATGACTCAGTGACTCATATGACAGGCCATTAATTAGTATAATCCCTTTCGTTTCACTTAACCTAACCTTAGTTTAAAATGACAGCTTCAGGAAGGGAAATTTTCAGAAAATCCATGTCAATCACATCAGTCTGGAAAAGAATGAATCAGTGCATAAATCCTTGCCTAGACCGTGAAATGAGCCTCAGAATATTCAAAGGTCCTATAACTTATTATTTTCAGGCATTTTTGTATTATTTCTCAGTGTCAAGTGAATGTCAAGTGACTCTGAAAATCATGGCTTTATATTTGAATAAATAGCTGTATAGTGCATTTTACTGCCTCTTCAACTTACAGACAGCTTTCCCTTACACCGCCCACTAGTTATTAATATTTATAAAGCAGATCCTTAATGTTCATTACTATTAATTCAATTTCTAACAGCCTTTTCAACAAAGGGAGCAGAATTTTGCATGTCTTCGCGCAAATCATCTTCTTTGAAATCAGTCTGTTGCTGTTTCAAAC
>JAOUQW010000042.1:18929282-18941181 GCA_028565825.1 Olivaichthys viedmensis | reverse complement strand
CTTGCTCAAGGGCCCAACAGTGGCAGCTTGGTGGAGCTGAGGCTTGAACCCACGACCTTCTGATCAGTAGCCCAGCGTCCTAACCACTGAGCCACCACTGCTCAACCTGGTTACAACTTGTTACAGCTTGTTACACTTGCCTTCCAGCAGCACGTTTTGACGCTGATGCTTTCTAAAGCGTGTGGAACTAATCCCATCAATTGCTGAAAACATGCAGTTTTGCAGTATGGCCAGCAGATGGCGGCAATGGGTTACTATTGTCTAGATTGAGATTTTGATTGGTTGCGGTGAGCGTGACGTCGGCCTGCGAAGCCGTATCTACATTTCCGGTGTCATGTCCGCGCACACGTGGTACCGCACGGTGTTAGCGAGTGTCGGCGTTCATTTATTTTTATTTATTTATTTAATTAATTTGTGCCCAACAGAGTACTGCGGTGATGGTGACTGTGTGTTGGCGCGTTCAAAGTTTGGCATCACAAAGAGATTTGAGTTAGTTTCGCCCTGGTGCCACCCGTAAAGAGCGGGACAACGTTAGCGTGCTAAGCGGCTGGCTCGCGCCACTGCCGGTGGCATGGCCGACGCAGCGCCGGAAAAGAGTCGCGGGCTGAAGTTTGCTGAGCAGCAGCTCCTCCGCCACGGCTGGGAACAAGGTGAGCTGGTCTGCTACCGCAGTCAACGTGCTCCCACTGATTTAATACTGGTGAACACCTTTCATGTCGTGCTTTGCTGATAGGGAAAGGGCTGGGAAGGCACGAGAACGGCATCTCCGAGGCAATCAGAGTGAAGGTGAAGTGTGGCAAAGGAGGGGTAAGAGCGAATGCTTCCTGTGACCCGTCCATTTAACACGTGCCATTGTTCTCTGTGATGCTTTAAGGAGTGTGTGACCTACTGTGCAGTCGTTGTGTCTCATGTTTAAATATGCAATCTAACGTTTTCTTCCCTTCAATAGTGTAAAATGACCAGTGTTCTATGACTGCAGTAGCAGCTGGTGGTCTCAAGGCTTTAAGAGCATGTGTATGCCTTTCACTCAGGTCGGCCATAAGGAAAGTGAGCAGTTCACATTTCACTGGTGGGATCATGTGTTTAACAAGACCTCTGCCAGTTTGGCTGTGAAGTCAGGCCAGGTAGGTGTCCTAGAACGAAAGGAAATTACTGACGCGCACACACTTAAGTCAACAACTCTTCTATGTTCGCCTCCAGAATCCGAGCCTGCAAAGGCACATTGTGCAGCTTTCTTTTTGTTTTGTCGTACATACTGTAAATGTCTAAACCGCAATGCTGTGCAGCACATTAATATTATGCACATGCTTTGTTGTGGTCTAGAATGGAGTGGTGGTGAAGAAAATAGAGGAAGAAGAGGAGGGAATGATCTCGAACAAGAAGCCTCGTAAGGCCATGCTGAACAAGTCTAAGCTCTACGGAAGCTTTGTCAAGGTACAAGCTTTATCAACACAGCACACCCTACATCATTACCTTCCACATAATGGAAAAAGTGGATACATAAAGTAGATATTTTTAGTGTCCCATTTATTTTCTACTAAGGATGAAATCATCTACAACAGGAAGGAGGGTATCATTGTAATTGCTATTTTGCTGAGCTCATTGACTAATACCATCTATAGTTGTTCACACCTGGTATTTTAATGCGTCTCGAATGCATCTCCACTGACCACTTGTGGTCGCATTTCGTAGATTTAAAGCAATCCAATGTCACTTCAAAACCATCCCCCAAAATATTAGCCCAATACCAACACTCAAAGCATAGAGGGAGGGAGGGCGGGCGCGCGCTTGTCAGTATTTGGAAGTAAAAATCAGTCCTTTAGACGCACAGCTCAAACGAACTTGACCACAAGGCTGTAAACTCATAGTATTGTAGCCAGCCTATACATTTTGTGTTTCTAGAAATATGTCCAACAGACAGAGGTTCAAGCTCATGCCTGGAGATTTGTGTTGCGTGCTTTCTGACCATTTAGTGCGCTCGGCGGTTTTAATATTGCAATTCTGCGCAACGATATAATAGCGTTTTGTTTAACAGTGCCGTCTGACAGCTGAATATACGCTGCCAAACTTAAAATAGTCTCCATCAGTCATACGGTATGTCTTAATGAAGCAGTATTAAAAACACGCCATTTCTCAAAATAGTTATTTCACCGAGGTGCTACAATAGTCTCATATTATTACAGATATTGACATAAATAAAGAATAGCTATGAAAATAAGTAGACCAATTCACTGACACGCATACGTTCATACAGTAACGAGCAGAGCTCATATGCTGAGACGGTAACGCAAAGTGCGCGTATGAGAGGAGACCACACGTGGCCGGTATGCACATTTTAATACAGAGATTTAATTAATCTAATATAATGTATGAAAAGCCCCCAAACCGCGGACAAAAAATAAACCCGTGGACAATAAACCAGCATGGCTGGACAGTTCAAAAGTAGCCAGATTCCACATGAAAACCGCAAACCTGGCATCTAGGCGGTTCTTTGATGTTGTCGGGATGCATGGAGACGCATTAGCGTTCACTCTACAATTGTAATGTGGCCACGTGCGTTCCAGACCACCTCCGCAAGTGGTCTGAGTAATCGGATCACAAGACGCATTTGACCCCATTCACACCTGTACTTGGCGCTGGCCACTTGTGATCGGATCACCCGAGACTGATGTTAATACCAGGTCTAAACGGGGCCTAACCGCTGTCACCTCTGTCCTCTCTGCCCCTTCTCTCTCTGTGGTCTCTGTTCCAGTCTGCCACTCTCCTCTCAGGGCAGGAGCAGCCTGAACACAGATCGTCCAGCTCAGACGACAGCAGCTCCGAGGACGAGGAGAAGATGGACCTTTCCAGCACCAAGAAGTAAACACCAACCCCGGACTGCCAACTTTTTATTTCCAGAGTACATAATAATATGAAATAATGCATATAGAAGGCATGTCCAGTAATTTCAGTAAATTTCCTGTATGCCGTTATACATATTTTAAATAGTGTCTAGCGGGAAACTGACTCGCTGGAATGTTTAGTGTAAAAAAAATACTGGATAAAGGCTTCCTTTAGCATTCTCAAAAAAATTCAAATAAATAAATTCCTTACTGACCTATACTCATTTTGGCATATTGGCAGCCTTGGTAAAAATGGGTTTAAAAAAAAAAAAAAGGAGGAGGGGGGGGGGTTATGATTTTTTTTTGTGTGGTTAATTAGCTTAATCTCACGCTGAAAATATGAGAGAAATCTAACTTTTAATTGAATTTATTTTATTCCAAAAAAACCCTTATTTAAAAAAAATTAACAAAACCACATGTCACAATTATTGGCACCCTGAGAAATTCTTATGAACAAACTATAGCTGAAGCATGTTCCCAATTATATTTTGCTTTTTATTTTTAAATAAAGTAAATCTTTACCAAGGGTGCCAATAATTCTGGAGTTGACTGTCATTTTTGTATAAACTCAAAAATAAGCTGTTTTTCAGCAGCAGAACCATCTTGGTATTCAGTTAACAATAAGCATCTCTGTATTTTATTATCTAAACAGGACTTTTCTAAAGATATGACCCTTTTATTTGTTTTTTCATGCACGAATCTATAGAATAGATGTAATGCATGTAGTGTCTGTGTTTCTTGTTGCTAACACTGCCTCTGGATACACAGTTTATCTGATGCAGAGCTGATGAAAGCATGTGGAGGACGCACTGCACATAAGTAAGGACTACACATCACACCATTTCCTCAGATGTAGAGTAATGCCAGATATGTAGTATTTATGATGAGAGCACACAGCACTGTTCTAACTAAAAGCTTAAGCTCTGTCTTATTTATATACTAGGGCTGCATATAATTTTAATATTAAAATTATAATGATTTATCACAATTATTCAGCCAATAAACATGTGTTCTTTAACTTATTATTATACATGTACTGTACATTATAAGCCTATATTCTTTCAAATATATAAATCAGAAAATATACATTAATTGTGTATCTTTTAAAATTCTACATTAGATTCGAAACAAATAATTATGCCACCGCAGTTAGTTAGTTAAAACGTATGAATGAAAGCTCGTGATTTAGTGCACCAGAGTCAATTAAAGAAAACTTTAAAACATTGCATTTGATTATGTTTAAATAATTGAGGAAGCCAAAATGTTGTAATTACAATATAATAGAATTAATTGTGCAGCCCTGTGACATACATTGCAGCTTTACTGAATTAATTCTATAAAAAAGCGACACAAGATATTTATATAATGGATTAAAATTGATTATTTTTTTCCCTTCCCCCTCCCCAGAGGTGCCAGACATGGTCTTATGATGAGTGCCAAACTAGCCAGACTGGAGCAACAAGAGCAGGAGTTCATGGCAAAATACGGCAAGAAGAAGCAGATGGACAAAACCACACCTGAGAGTGAAGCTGTCTCCACTGAGCCAAGTTCTGCATTAGACCAGGAGACGGCAGTGAAGACCACAAAAAAGAAAGCAAAGAAAAAGAAGCAGCGCTCAGATGCACTCCTAGAAAATGGTGTCCAAGAGGAGGACACCAACACTGAAGCTCCCCAGGACCACCATAATGAGGAGACCCCAAAAAAGCGAAAGAAACGCTCAAAAGACAAACCCGCTTTAGAATCAGTAGATGTGATGGATGCTTTTATGGACAATAATGAGATCCATGCTGACACAAAGAAAAAGAGGAAACATTTAGGAGAGGCAGTGGATGGGTGTAGCAGGCTGGTGCTAGATGAGGAAAGTACAGAGAGGCTGCAGCAAGGCGAGGATCCCGAGAGTGCTGAACATCAACCGACAGGTAACGGGGTCTCCGAGAAGAAGAGGAAAAAGAAAAAACGCTCAGAAAAGATCTCTGCTCTGGAGGAAGGACGGAGTGAGAACACTGTGCTGGTCAGTGAGGATTCTACAGAGACTACAGAGAATCATGGACATGAGCAGCAGGAAGAGGGCAGTGCTGCACTTCCAACATGTGATGTGTCCAAGAAGAAGAAGAAGAAGAAGAAAAAGAAATCCTCAGCTACTGAAATGGACAGCCAGTACAGTTTAGACACCAGCACTGCAGAAATTGTGGAAACAGTTGTTATAGAGAAAAAAACATCAAAATCGAAAAAAAGGAAACAATGCAGTGTTGAGAAACCGGAGGTGGAGAATAGATCATTAGATAAGAAAAAGAAAAAAAAGCATGCAGAGTAATGTTAACTAGTGAATTATAATAATAATAATAATAAAAAAAGGGACGCTCTGTTGAACTTGAGGCTTGAACAAGACTGGAGATAGTATTGTTTTTCTTCAATGCTGCTAACTGAGTGTCTCCAGAGAGACAACATATGTATGGTCAGATAAATAATGACGCCTGATGATTTAAAGCCTTAGTGCTGTTTTTAATGCACTGAGAGTCATGAACTGAAATTATGATCCTTTTAACATACTATATTAATTTGTCCCTCATGCACTAATGACGTCATATTGACTTTTGACCAGAGATGAACTTGTTCTCTTGTGCAGTGACTCTTTTCAGTCATGGAATGTATGGAATTATAAAATTGGTCACCGTATAAAAATATACTTTTTAGAGTCACTTCGTTTAAATGTACTTTATTGTATACATCGTACATGTATTTCCATAATACACATCTGGAAGTTTAAGAAAGTATCCTGTGTGTTGTGTTTTTGTTGCTTACAAAGTTTAATCAAAGAAAATAGAGGCTCAAAACTAACTACTGGCTCTTGCATCAAGAATTCTGTGAGTTGGGGGATTGGGGGGGCAACATTAACTTCAGTCCTCTCCTCACACTACATCCTTGTCACTGGTCTTCTCACAGAGTGGATCTTTAACTGAGCCCTGGTTATAGAGTGGCATGAACCCTGTGAAGTGCTTAAAAATGGTCCTAACTTCAAAACATTCGGAGCTATGGAAACATCATAACTCAAACCTGGAATATTTGAAATCTTTGCAGAATAAATAGAAATAGCTTCAGGCTTGTTAACACCTGGTAATAATACTGAAATAGCTACTGGTGCTTTCTGTCTTCATTTTAGAGAAGTGAGGATGTAAAGGGACACTACGGCCCTTTTCTTTTTTCTTTTCACCTGACCTCGATCTACTGCATCTGTAGCGTATGTTTGATCACGGACAACATTTTTGACGTTTCCTTGTACTGAGAAGAGAACAGAAAACCTGTTTACTCAAGACACACTTATAATGAAAGTCTAAGGGCAGTTTGTCAATTCAGTCAATAAACGTTTATGTTTAATGTGTATTTTTGTAGAACGCTTTCATGAATTCTTTAGTCAAAGATATTTTTAAATCAAGCTCTAATTCTGTATATTTTGACCTTTCAGATATGGGGCTACTTTTTCAGAAGAAGAAATTTGTGGTTAGGCGTTACCAGTAGATACGGAAACACAGAAGTGCCTCTGTTTTTACCCAGTGGTGCGTGAATACCACAGAACCCTTACTTTTTTTTACTGTAGTGCTCCACTGTTTGAAAGTTGAATAAAACTACATGAGAACAGTTTGGTAAGACATTCTCTCATGTCTGTTTTATTGTTAGAGTATCATGGCTGTAGTTTTGAAGTCATGATATATAGTCATGTATTTCAAACATCTATTGACGGAGTTCAACAACAGCCCAAGAGTTTTGAGGGAACAGGTTTTCCATTCTTTTCTCAGCTCGTGAAAGCATCACAATTATTGCCTGTGCACATACGTTACAGATGCAGTGGATAGAGATTAGGTTGAAAAAAATGCTGGAGTATTCTTTTAAAGGCTGTTGCGGTCTACATTTGATTTGGCCATGGCATCATTTTCATCTCACAGATCCATCTGTTGTACATGGTACACGTTTTTGCCTCCCAGTTGTTCAGATTAGCATGGCTGGGTTTTGACAACACACAAAACCCATATTGTTGTGGAGCAATCCAGAACCTGTAATGGAGAGTTTTTTTATGACCATTAGAAAATTATCCTGAAGGATTGGTTAAATGCTTGAGGATACACAATATATATATAATAATATCAAGGGTGCTATCAATTCTTATTAGCTGAATATGAGTTGATGTTTAATCTTAAATTTGTGTGATTTAATAGTTTAGGTCTTACCCTTTGCTCTCAAGTGCAGCACCAGTGGTCCAGGCCCAGATGCCATTCTGCTTAGAAAGCCCAATCCAGTACCCATGATATTTGTCATAATAATAGGGTGTGTGTTGGCTGATGAATTCCTAAGTGTGTACAGAGAAAGCTGTGCTACACCAACAAATGACTCGTGCAAAATTTCTAACAAAACTTAGACATTAGCATTTTGTTCACCACTACATTCTTAGGAGAAAAAAAGAAGAAGCTTAAATCTAGAACTCTTAAGGGTTCTTTGGTTTATGCTTTCAGAACCCTTTAGGAAGCCATATCAATAACCTTTTTTCTAAGAGCCTACGCTCTTTGCTAGACTTGAAAATCTTAAAGGTTATATGTAGAACCCCACAACTGAATGTTTTCCTAGCAGAAAGGGTTCCAAATAGAGCCCTTTTAGGAAGCTTTGAACCCCCCAAACTATCCTTTTAATGGTTCTTTTTTCCCCCAAGCGTGTAGACTGGCAATCTGCAGTTAGATGGATTTCTCCTGTTTCTAAACTCACCTGTTCCTCTGGATTGTCTATGATCGCTAGATGTCCTCCCATATTAGCACAATTCTGCTGACTGTCTAGCCAGGTTAGCCAGCTTCTGTCAATATTGAAGAAGTAACAGCTGGAGCCGTTCTGAATCCAGTTCTTCATGCAGGGCTCACAGTGAAACTCTGCAAGGGATGTTGGGATCGATAGTTAGTTAGACTTTATTCTGAGTTGATCAACATGGTATTATAGACATGCTCCAGATAAAGCTTGCACTTAAAAAGGAACTCTTGGGGTGGTATTAAATTAGAGAGATTTACCTCCATTTGTAAATTTGCAATATTCATTGACTGGGAAATTTGACAATTGGGTGATGAATCGCAGGGTGCTATTGAATTGATCCTTCTGTGCAGTCAGTTTTTCTTTCTCTCTCTCTAGGACTTCCTGATCAGCTTGCAACAACCTGTGCGCTGTGCTCTCATTGATGTAAAGAGCCTGCAGATGGTGACATTTTTTAGGTTATAGTTCAGCATTTAGAGTTTGACTAAAACTAGCCACGCTGTAGCTCAGTACTGTGTGTGACATTTGGCTGCTGAAGTTCTCTTACCAAAATGGTTCTGTATTTTGAAACCTGGGTGATGTCTGTGTTTGGGAAACCAAAGAATGCAGTGCATCAGTGATCCTTTGAACATCTTTTTAAACTGTCAGATAACTTCAAATACAGATTCACCTCGTCATTGGGTGAGATTTTTCACCCGACATATTTTCAAAAGATGTATTTTAGGACTAAGCTTCATATGTGCACTGGGAAAAATAAGAAGAATGTAGTACACTAATGCAAATGTCAGGACTTTGTCATACTTACTTAAGACACACACAGTGACTACACCTGCTAGTAAGAGAATACATAACAGCCCTAGACCAACTGTAGCCCGTCTGCATGACGAAGATTTGGGTGAAGACACTTCCTCTAAAAGATAACATAAGTAGGATTACACAATTCTGGGCACATTAGCAAGTATTACACATTTGAATGCTAGAATAGTGTTGAGTCTAGGTTATTTCACTCTGACCATGGAAAACAGGCTCATCCTATGCTTTTATAAGAATAGAATGCCATAAGGAGTAGAAGGTAGTGTTGACAGTAAATAGGAGTACGCTGAGTTTCAACTGAATTTGACTGAGAGACAGAAACAGATTGGCTATTATGTTTACTTTGATGAGTGAGTCACTTTCCCAATCTTTTTCTTTAACATGTATGATTGAACACGGTATGTCACAGAATGCATGATAATGTCATTTCTAAAATATAAATATAAATAGGATTATTTTATATTATAAAGCTAAAGATAAAAAAGACACTTGAGTCATATAGCACACATGCTAAAGTGCAGGACTGTAATTAAAATGCATGGCAGCGCTTTTACCGGTCGTCGCAGGCCTGTTCTGTGATGATGTCTCTCCGGTTGTCCTGATTTCTGAGTACATGACCGTCAAACAAATAGAAACAGAATCAAAGCACAAGGATCACTAAGCAAATTCACTAAGGAGTAAAGCATCATTTTAAGACAAATTCAAAAAGCCCTTAATGGTTTTGCACATTTCAAATGATCTTTCCTTTAAATTTTTTAATGGCTTCTGGAAAAGACACTTTGAAGTAAGGAAATTGTATTGCGCCACCTTAGGCTGTATAAATTCCTTCATTTACAAGTGACATGTTTTGGGTATTGTGTCAACCCTGTTAAAGAAATATGGAGCAGTGGTACTATGTATTTATATGAAATACTTTAGCGTTTAAAAAATAAAATATTACCAGCATCTCCAAGTCATTAATAGCCCATTGTTGTTCTTACACATAAAAACATTTAATTAATTTTTTTTTAAATAAATAAATTTTATGTAACAGGGTTGACACTGAGCTAACAAGACAAGTTATTTTATAGTTCAGTTTTACCGTTAGATTAGATTATTATTATTTTTTGTTTAGATATTTTCTTTATTTTTACAAAGTTTGTTGTTTCCAAATGTTTGGTTAATATAGGATACATTTGCAGAAACAAACAGATTCTAGTAAAACATTATTTACATTATTTCACATGACCTTTTAATGTCAGTTAAAGGAATTATTCATTCATTCATTCATTTTTATAAGTACTGGTTTTAAGATATCCAGTATTCTAGTATGCATGTCAACCCTGTTACTCTTAAAAAAGTAAAAGGGTTGCGTATTTAAGGCTAATCTGTGAATTGCTAACTATCTGATAAAGGTCACATGGACACACCATATTAAAAGCGATTGTGTGTTGAAAAATAAACAATTATAACTATTTATATATTAATATTGGATAACAGGAATTGGCATGTGCATGCTTGTTCCTCTTGCTCAAAAATTATAAAACATCAGAAATAGTAAATTAAAAATGAGAGAAACTGATTCGTCGCTAAACCCTACACTTCACGTGAATCATGTTACTTGAGGAATGTTCCATTATTTTGAAATATTTGAAATATTTTTAAATGAGGCTAACATGGTTGGCATACAATTCGTATTGATTTCATAAATGTCTGTTTTAACAATAAGAAGAGACAATGAGAAATGTGTATTTAAAATGTGCGACTTATTATTATTATTATTATTATAGTTTTATTGCTGATTGTTTCTTGAGGACAGAAAAGGTACTCTTTAATGGAAGGATCCTTTTTTTCAACTAAATCCCATCTACATCTTGAGCTGCTTTCCATAACAGGGTTATGATTTTTATTGTTATTTTCTCATGGTGAATCATTTTAAGGTTGTTCTAATCATTGCTTCACAGTTTGAACCATTAAATTGGAAGAAAATACTACTTTTCTTGTATGTCATACACATGCGTATTCTAGAGGCTGACAAGGATTTCAAAAGGCAAAACTCACCTTTAGGCTTTGCAGGGTCAGGTTTATTAAAAACTAGTGTAGAATAGAGCACATTATCCTCCATTCTTACCACAGGAGTCAGAGCACACAGCTATCAGACAGGGAAAAGTTCTCACTTGCACTCAGCTGATAGCTTCTGTTTTTAGAAGAGTTCCATTGTTGTGAAAGCTTCAGTATTGGTAAAGTACTACGCTTACAAATAATGAGTCATTTCACCATGGGGAAAACCAAAGAACTTTTTAACACAAAAGAAACAGATGGTTGTTGACCTCCACAAGTCAGGTAATGGATATGAAAATTCTTAAACAGTCAAAAAAATACCATTAAGCACAATAAGGGCCACAAATTTTTTCTCTCTCCAAAAGTCCGGAACAGTTGAAAATTTGCCAGGAAGAGAGAACATGAGCATACGGCCTCCTTGCACAGTGAGGATGATGAGGGAGGCCAAAGATCACAGTTTCAGAATTGCACTGTTTGGTTGATTCTTGTGGTTACGTTTCAAAGTCACCTGTTACACACCCCTTTCATAAGCACCAGAAGCTGTCTGGAAGGGTTACTAAAAAGAAATCCTTCCTCAGAGCAACCCATAAAACGTAGAACCTGAACTTTACCAAGTGTCATTAGAGCTACAATTGGATTCATTCTGATTTTGGTCAGATGAAACCAAAATCAAACTTTTCCACACCATCGGCATGTTTGGTGAAAAAAAGGAGATTGTATACAAGGGAAAGCTCCCATACACACTGTAAAATATGGAGGTGGATCATTGATGCTTTGGGGCTGTTTTGCAGCTGGTAGTCCAGGGGCTCTTGTGAAGATTAATGCATCATGAATTCCGCCAAGTACCAGGATATTTTACCCCAAAATCTTGTTACCTCTACTCGGAGGTTAAAACTTGGTGATGGATTAATCTTTAAACAAGATATTGAGCCCAAACATAAATCCAAATCAGCACAGTCTCAGCTCAGCCTCCGGATTTGAACACTATTAAAAACCTGTGGTCTAAATTAAAGAGGGCAGTCCACATGCACAAACCTCAGAATATAAAGGAGGTTGAAAAGTTCTGCATAGAGGAATGTCCAAGATTCACCTACAAGTGTCTCTATCCTCATTGGACATTTCTGGAAGAGGATCTGAGCTGGGGAGACTTCAAGAAATATTGTAGGGGTCCAGATCATTTTATAACCAGTGTTTTGCAGAAATAAATTGCACAACAATATTGAAAAATATTGTGTTAAAATAAAACTATACAGCATACCCATATAATTTAGCCCCAAAATATCGCTCAGTACATGTGTTATTCATTTTGGCTCATTTTCATAAAGAGGGCCAATAATTCTGTAGTTGACTCAAAATGCATGTAAAAGTATTGTATGAAT
>JAOUQW010000042.1:18869184-18896599 GCA_028565825.1 Olivaichthys viedmensis | reverse complement strand
ATTTCATTTCAATGTATACGAGGTATATGGAGAAATGACAATAAAAACCTACTTGAACTTGAACTTGAACTAGAGCTACAGTTTCATACTGGATCTTGTATTTTGAAGGTCCTTCAGTCTGTTTGCATGGTTTTGTTATCGACACAATAATATTAAAGCGTCCATGTTAAGGACAATTTTCACAGACATTTATGTTTTTCTTTGTCAGGGTTTTGATTTTAGTTTCAACAAGTTACTGTAACAACTTCCTTTTAATCGTAACTAGGGATGGGACGATCGATCGGCTGTAGATCGGAATCGGACGATATTTGGCACAAAACATCTGAACCAAATTTAACATTTTTGTACACTGAAATACTCGAGGAAAACGCAGAGGACCGGGAAAGCAACAATACGATCGCATTGTAAGTGCACAACCACCTTTTAGAGACAACCATCCCAAGAAGCAGAGCAGGAGCTGAATTACTGGCAAAACGTTACTTTTTGTGAAAAAATAAAAAGTCTGCCGTTGATGCCTAACAGTAAGCCCTGAATCAGTTGAACAGCCGTGTGCTTAGCAACCCGTTCCCACTCCCAAAGCGTCAAATATTGAAGCATGGGCAGAAGCCCTGAGCGTCACTGTACACACGCCGGGGGGCGTCAGGCTTCACCTTACTGATGCGCTCGGTAGTCCTATTGTCATCAACGAAAGCCCATTTGCTTCAGTTGGGGTTGGTGCTTATGGTTCTAAAGATCTACGTTAAATGTAACGGTTGTTTAATTTAAAATATATAATTCAGGGCTATCGTGTTTAATAGTACAACTGTGAGATTGCAGTATGTCCACCTGTGAGTTTGATGCAACAATCATTGAACTTGCTACTTTTGTCTGAAAATAATATTAAAAATAAATTAAAAAAAAGGCTATTTAAGGCATATTTTCGCGGCGCCCTCGATTGGAATCGGCCGATTGTGCTTAAGAACAATCGGTAATCTGCATCGGCCTCACAGAATGCTGATCGGCCCATCTCTAATCATAACAGAAGCACTAGAACATCCTTCTGAAATGGAAATGATCACTGATTTCCACAATTACCAACTACTAATGCGACGAGTCTCACCACTGTGTGTCCTGTCCTGCTGACAATGTTTTGACAATGATTACGTTTTATTGGGGTTTAATGTGCATAGAAGTTCTGAAAACTTTCAATAACTGCCCTAGTTCACAACGAATCTATAATAGAAGGTAGCAAAGTTAGAAGTTAACTCATTCTCAATGCTCGAAATTTCCACCCCTGAATTTTTTTCAGTAACAATTTATTCAAAAAAAGACCTCTCAAGGTCACGGTACAGTCTTGCATGAGCCATGTTTACCATGTGTTTACCCCGAGTTCAGCGCTCACCATAATGCACTATGCAGTCTCTAGCCTACCTTTCTCAAAAGACACACATTCCATTTCTTGTCGATTATTTGTATAATGGATTTAATTGCTTAACGTAATACAAAAAGGAAGAAAAAGATCCATTTACCAAGTTGGTTCCAATAAGAAAATAGCCCACAGCTGGGGTCTTACAGCTCTCAGAAAGGAAAATGGAGTTTCATTCTGACAGGAAATTATTAACTATGTGAATAAATGTCCATCAAAAACAGCTTCAGCTGATTTGCACAGTACTGCACTGACAATTGAGGCTAACATTTTGGATGCCATTATGTTTATTAATTGATAAAGACAAAAAGTCAGATCACAAACGCTGGTGCCTATGACCCCCAAACAATTCGAATACAAGCAGTTAAGTAATCGTTTCCAAATTTGAGTTTACATAACTAAATACCTATGACTGTATTTCCCCCAGTGCCTTCCTAATGGCTACATTCTCAGAAAGAAAGAAAGAAAGAAAGAAAGAAAGAAAGAAAAGAAAAGAAAAGAAAGAAAGAAAGAAAGGGAAAGAAGACAGAAATTGGTGCTGTATGCTTTCGTTTGTCATCTCCCATGAATGGTGTGCTGGTCATCATTCTCTACAATAGGTCGGAAATATTTGAGTTAAACTTAAATCCTTGCACAGATACTCTGATGGATGAGTGAGGGCCATGTTTATTTCAGTACATCTGCTGCTCTCTAGCTCCTAAAAGGAAAGTCCCATGAGTCAGACGCATATTTTTGGCCAAAGTACAGCCATTGGTCATTGTGGACAAGTATCATAAAATAATGGAGCCAGCACAGGAACAGGGCCAAATCATATTCAGCTACTCTAACTTTCAGCAGAATAAAGGGGAGCAGGGAAACGGTCCAAATATTGCGCTTTCCTTTCAGACAACCCTCCCCGTGGCCAAGCACACACATTCAGAGGAAATTCAGAGGGATGGAGGGGATGAGGGGAGTGAGCCATGGTACGCAGGTGCTCTGTGAGTTGGTTGCTTGGGCTGACAGCAGGCTCTGTGAGTTGGTGGTTGCTAGGCCAAGACCGGCCCCCTTCACACTGGTACTCACTGACAGTCTATAGCTCTGCATCATTTTATCAAACTCCTCGTCTATCTTTTTGTACTTCTCCTCAGTGCGAGGTGTGAGCGAGAAGGGCTCCTCGGGGTCCGGGCTTTCCGAATCCCGGTGCTCTTTCTTGTTCAGAGCCTTCGTTTAGGTCCGGGACGGGACAGAAGAGGGAGAAAGAGACAGAGAGAGGGAAGGATGTTAGAACGGCAAGAGAAATGGATACTCACGCCATATCGTTTGAAGAGGATATCCAGTTCCTCGCTCTTTCGGAACTTGTCATCCTGTAGGGGGCTCTGGTCAATCGAGTCATCGCCATCTGGTTCGGGACTGTTGCAACCGTTAAAGCCTTTCTTTCGCAACGTCTTAGATAGTTCAAAACAAGACAGAAAGGAAAACATGAGGGTATATAATAATAAATCATTAAGACCTTTATATATTGTTACATTTGATTTTTAAGACCCCAAAATACTTCATATGTCATACCACAGTACCAGTCCAGCATGTTCCTAGAACGTTTCAGCTGCTAAAGTTTTACCTAAATAGGGGTATTTCGATTTCACACCATGACTTGGAGCATTCTGAAACGGCAAAGTACACAGAAAATGGATGGAGAACGTAAGGTTGACAAAACGTTGTGTGAATGCTGTTAGAGTTTGAGTGGTGCTGGTGAAGCTTTGGCACCGGGTGGCCTCGTTTTCAGAGGATTTCCCGAACAAGCTTTGCTGCAAGTAGCTTTGCTGATGGGACTGCAACCCAACAGGAAAAGGGCTCTACCTATGACCACCACACACAACCTCGTGGAGAGAACGAACAAACCTTGTGGAAACCCACTGGCATCTTAGGGATATATAACACCATACTCTAGAATTATTGGTGCCCTTCATAAGAATGAGTAAAAATGAATATGTAAAATGAATAACACATGCAATAAGTGATATTTCGAGAAATCCTTCTCTGGAGAGGATTACATCATATTATAGTTGAGGAACAATACGACAGTAAATTCAATACAAATCATTGTCATTAATGAAACAGATGGATGCGAGTATGTAGAGACGTTCAGTTACTTCTGTGCTTCGCTAGTGCAAATTAAGATGAAGTGTGCAGAAATTACAGCAAAGGGAAGTAAAAAATGTCCATCAGGCAGTGACAAGGGCACCGTTGCAATCCTGTTAATTCACACTTCTCTCTCTAACACACACGCACATTCGGAAGAGTGTGTCAGCTGATCAGCTTGTCTCTGGGCCTGGTCCATCTGTTCACCTGTCCCTGTGCTCCTCTCTCTGCTGGCTCTCTCTTTCATGTGCCCAGCTTCTATTGTGTTGCCAAGGTAAGATTCCCCTGCAGAGCCCCTCGCTCTCTGAGTGGTTGGAGCTCTTGTTTTTCGCTCTTCTGCCCCTCCTCCTCTGTTTCTCCCTCCCCATCTCTTCCTTCCTGCTCTCCCTGCCTTCATAAGCCTACTCTCATTTACTCGCCTGCCTTCTTCTTCCATTAGCTGCTCTCTCCTTCTCTTCTCCTTTATGCACCTCATCCTCCCTTTCTTTATTCTAATGCTCACCCACGACTCTCTAGACTGACTCACTCCTGTCCTCTTTCCCTCCTATCTATCCATCCCTACATCCTGCCACCCGTCTCAAATTCCCATAGTGCTTATTTTTCACGCATAGCCTCTTGCTCTCACTGGCGTATACGAGGGTGTTTAGTGTGGGCTGCAGTTCGTGGAGGCAGAATGTAATGTCATGTCCCATTTGCGTTATGCGGAGTGTGTGCGGGGCCTTGTGTCGTCCCTGGAGAACACACACCCGGCCACGGCTTTGCTGTGGCCTGCTAACGAACAGAGAGGCTGCACAGAGACGCACAGATCCTTCCTCCTCTTCGCCTACCTCTGCTGCCCCGTGACCCCCTTAGAAAAGTGCTTTCCACCATTACTGTGTCAATCTGCCCGTGATTTATACATGGGTCGAATGTAACCTCCCCATCGGCTGCTTGGATTACAGTGTGCATATCTTCAGGGGTGAGGGGGTGTAGGGTATGTTTTACGGGGAAGAAATGACTCATGGTAGAGAACAGCTGAAGTATTGTTGGCTTTTAATAGAAGAAATAGATAGTTTCTTTACTGTTTAAAAAAAGCATTATTTTGCCCTGCTGTCGCATTTTGGTAGAGAGGCAAGGTGTGGTAAGATGCGCTACACCATAATTTCAAACGGTATTAAACTACGTATGGGATAGCTAAACCCAAGTGCATCTGACTGGAGTGACTGACTGACTGGACTGCAAGGCCATTCTGAGCTGCTTCTATGGTGGCTGAGGAGGATCATACTGTACTGTTCCAGCACATGCAGATTATACAGGGATGTGACAGGTCTTAGGGGAGGTTGCGGGAATCTCTTTGAGATGGTAAAGTCGGATTAGGCTGTAGGGAGCATGAAAGTGACGTCAGCAAGGGCTTTTACGCTACTCTCCTCCCTCCCTTTTCCTTGATAAGGAAACATAAACAGGCATGTTTCCACTGAGGTACCAGAACCTTTTGAGGAACTAAAGGGTACCGCAACTCTCCTGAACGAGAAACTACACTGTTCCTGGAAAAGTTCCTGGTTCCTGGACCGTGACCACTATTTAAAATAACAGAAATGACGCAAACGGACACGCAAGTGGTGCGATGGATATGACATTCCAGCATGCGCCAACACGCATGCTTGAGTTCCTGAAAAGGTTCCTGCAGTAGAAATGCATGCCAAATGTGTGTTGGGATCAGCCGAAGGCCACAGTTAGTGGCTTGGTGCACCATGAAAATGATTATTAGGCAGTGAATGGAGTCATGACTATTGGGAATAAATTGGAATTCTTGTTTAGCCTCCACCCCCACCAAACACTGTTGGATCCCCCATGATTAGTAGTGGGAATCTGGGCAACATCAAAATCTTTAAGCCCCCACAGCTTCTGTAGCCAGATTTTTCCCCACTTAGGACCCATTTCGGGCCTCCCTCATTTCTTTCCTCTTCCCCAGTCTCTCCCGTTCCCTTCACTATATTCCTCTTCATCTTGATATATCTCTTGACACTCTGAATTTCTCCCTCACTTGCTCTTTCTTTCTAATGTCCCTTCGCGCTCTCATTGGGAGTTGCAGTCAAGCGGATTAACACACTCTGGCAGGAAATGCAGGCAAGCCACACACACAGCACATACAACTTAGTGAGAGAGAATCTGGTGAGTGCACATGCATATGCATCGCTGCGCAGTCATCCGGTAGTGTTAAGGAATGCCTGCTTATATGTGCATGAGTGTGTTGGATACAATACAGTGCACAATAAGTGGAGGGAGAAGGGAGATGTCTAATTCTTCAGGCGAAGACCACCGTGCACTTCAGCCCCCATCATTTATATAGAGAAAACAATTTCTCAGCATAAAGACCTCTACATACTGGACAACAACTTTACCATTCCCCTCTGTATTTTTTTAAATACCACAGTAATGTGTTTTGGAGCATCTAAAGAGGCCTCTGAATGGGCGTGCAGTGGCACTGCCCTCCATTGGAGAAGTCCCTCAGGACTGACTGAAAGTCAGGCGCAATCGGAGCTCCTGCCATAACACGCTGCATCTCAATATTACATGAAGCGGCCTTCCGGTCCACTGAATACTAAAGCACGCACACACAGAGTTACCCAGTCAGCCTTGAGCTGATGTGGCCCACAGCGGCACAACGCCTTTACCACATCACATGCTCACTCTTCCTCTCTTACCCACATACACACACTTGTACCATCTGCAGCTGCAGCCAATAAGAAGCATGCACGTCTATTAGAGCGGCCTTCTGTCATGAGAAAGACACACATTCGTACACTGCTGGTTTCTCACCCTCACACAGCTGACATGAAGCAAGTGCTCTCTCCCACGTATCTCTGACAAAGCGTAGGCATTATTTAGCCATCTATTCTATTCACATATTCTTGTGCACCAAATGCATCTAAAATATTTCACAATATGTACCTCTTATAACATTTGTGTCGTATTGGTTGAGCTAGATAACGGATGGGTTGTGTGGGTTGTGTGCGTGAGTGTGCGTAGCCCTCTTTCTTACGCCAAGGCCAGTGGGAGCCAGAAGGTCCAGCTGTCCCTACCTCTGCTGTCCCACCATCTTTCAGGCAAGCAGCCAGTGGCTTATAGAGACCCATAAGCCTGTAAACCTTGCCTGCAAGCTGCTCTCTGGTACTTAGGAGGCCCTGACCCCCCAACCCTTTGCTTTCCCACATTCCCCCTTACGGCAGTAGAGCTGAGCTGTAGCGAAGTGTGCAAGCCCATAAGTGTACGCCGGGTGGATAAGCTTAGTCACACTGGTGACAGCAAGAACTAAAAATAATACCCCACCCAATTTACTGCTAGGGAGGAAGACAAAAGGGAGTTTAAAAAAAAAAAGGAGGAAAATATAAAAGAACAACCAACTTCCAACAGCCCTAGTTCCCCAGGTCAACGTTATAACGCTAACAGACGGAAGACCTGGCTTCCAATAAGTTAGGAACTTTTAAAATGTATTTATTAACTTGTTAAAGAAAATGGACACCGTGTTCGACCGTTTCTGCATTACCTCAATGATGTCTGCATTGGTCCTACTTTCATGAGGCTCGTTGTATTCGGTGTATTTGAGCAGCACTTTGTCCATGTCAGTGCTGGCGTACTGGAAGAGCTTGTTGGAGTGGTTGAAGATGATGAGGGCAATCTCGCAGTCACACAACACACTCAGCTCATAGGCCTTTTTCATTAGGCCAAACTTGCGCTTGGTGAACGTCACCTGCCGGAGACAAACGTGCAGAGGGAACAGGTGAGGAGGACACAGACAACCGGAGGGATGCAGAACAAAGATGAGAAATATTTCAAATATATTTCATTAAGGGATACGCAAGCAATCACTAAAAAAGTCTTAAAGAAAGGGAGCAGCAGAAAAATGAAGAAAAAATAAAATAAATCTTTTAAAAAGTACCCAAATGTTTATGTCTACCTGCATTTTACAAAAGTTTAATAATTTCATCCCTATGGTTATCATGTTCTCCTCTGAAAATCTGCTGATCTGATTTACCTCTGACAAAACTAGAACCGCACTGTATTATACTGATGCAACTCTGATTAAAACACAAAGTCTGGTGTACTTTGTTTTTTTTCGCTCATGTTCCCTGCGGGCACAAATCAAATTATTTCAGTGTTGTTTCCATAGGCACTAAAACAACCCTTTTCCAATCAGAGCTTCTCCATCTGCACCTCCATGTAAATACAGAAACACACAAACACACATATAAACACACAAACACAGACTTTGAGACAGGCAGCCACAGATGGAGTGCCACAAACAAAGATCTGTATTGATCATAATCCATCTGCTGAGATACAGCAACCTTCTAAAGGCTCACTTAAAACGGTGGGACTGAACACACACAAAAAAAAAAAAAAACCCACAATATTCTTTCAAAAACACTAATACCCAGAAATAAAATGGTAACATTCGATTTTGCTTCATATTAAATCCTTCATCTTCAATCCAAACCGTTTGACCAATTAAAAATGAATGGCTGGATGAAGTTTGCAGACTAGAAAAAAGGAGCTAATTTTTTAGAAAAGCAAAAGGTCAATAGATGACTATGAACACACTGCTGACTTGTATGAGAATTAGATTTTTTTTCTTTTTCTTCCAGAATAGATGAAGACATAATTCATTAACAGAAAATCTCATTTCTTATTTGTTCAACGTGAAATGCAGTATAAAAAAGCACAACATAATTGCCATCAAAAATAGACTTGCATGTAACCAATAGCAACATAAGAAGCTCTGTGGAAAAAAATGTGTGCACTTGGGGCAGGAGGTAGAAGCACCGACCTGGTTCTTCTCGCTTCTTCCTCCAATCCAATTAACCTTGGAGCTGTATGCTTATCTAGTGATCTTTACACAACACGCTCACGTGCTGCTGGCTGCCACCAGTGCTAGATTTCTCATGTGTCTCTCTGCAGATGCCTCTACATATGTCTCTCCGAATTTGTTCATGTTTTATTCCAATTCTACTGCTAATTAAAGTGAAAAAATAAAGTGTTTTCCCAACAGTACATGTCCTTTGTCGTGTTGGGAAATCACTGAAGTGGCTGGTTTTGAAAAAAATAAAATAAATCTGATTACTTCAAAAAAAAAAGGCTAGATATGATTTCATGTCTTTTAGCACAAGCTGAACAAAAATATATTTTAATTAACTCATGGACCTTTGAATAATAAAAATAATAATAATTGAAAGTGTTTTGTACACCTGAAGGAGAGTGGAGCTGAGTAAGAGCTGAAAGCAGGCCAGGTTAGTATAGACACCTGGTCAGTGTGGGTGTAACTGGAGACCTGAAAAGTCTGTAGAAAAGAAATCTAATTATGTGGCTAACAAGAGAAAAATGAAAAGAGACTTATTTGTACAACTCCTTCAAACAGCCTGGTGGTAAAATGGGTGAAAGTTCAAAGACAGCAAGTGATACTGCTATTAAATAAAACACACAGCATAATTCACAAATAGCCTAAAAATAATAGAGACTGTTAAATAAAGCCTATTTTATTCAATATTTCATGTCAGAGAAATAAAAGCATACACACACACACACACACACACACACAAAGAAACAAGTGTGCCCAACTTCTCACCTGTCTGTTCCGTTCATCTGTGATTCGCTGGATCTGGATCTTTTTCCTCCCCATGTCTGCTGTGATTGGCTGGGTTGTGGTGGGGGCAGGGTGGAGCTCGTGATGAGATCAGATAACAAAGGTTGTGGCCGTCCTGATGAGCGTACAGGACCGCAAATGGTAACTAGGCGCCTGTCTTTCTCTCACCCACACACTGTCCCTCACTCTCCCTGTCCCACCTGTCTAAAGCAGCTGGGCTTGCAGCTCTTTCCCCACAGAGAAAAAAATAAGGAAGGAAGGAAAGAGCGAGGCCTCCTGGCAGAGCCTTTAGATCACAGTCCGCTCATGCCGTAAATCATCCGCTCTGGGTCCGTACTGTGTTCCAACCCCACTCGAAAAAAAGTCTGATGATGATGGGGATGATGATGGTGATTATGATGATGATGAGTTATAGACCTAAAACAGAAGAAAAAGAAAAAAAAAGAGTTGGTCCAAAAAACAGGCATGGCCTTTCCTTAATATTTGATCTTCTTTAAAAGCATCCGGAGGCATCTCTGTAGCCTGACTAACAGCCCATGAAAGTATGCGATAATGCCTAGACACACTGGTCCTGTGCGAGAATAAAATGAACTTTCTAAATGCTTAGGATGCTTCTGGTTGTATATCATTTGCTGTATAGGGTATATTTAGTGGCATTAAATATGTGTCAGTCAAGGTACAGTATTTTAGCAGCACAACGATGGCAGACAATAGTGGTGACAAAAAGTGCAAAATACATCGATGCCAAACACTGAAAAAGCATGTATTTGGGGCAGCGGTGCCTCAGTGGTTAAGGTTCTGAACTACTGATCGGAAGATTGTGAGTTAAAATCCATGGACTGCCAGAGAACCTCTGCTGGGCCCTTAACCCTTCAAGTGTTCAGCTCAACTTTAAGTTGCTTTAGAGAAAAGCATCTGCCAAATGAATAGATGTAAATGTAAAGCCTGGTTAATATTGGAGTGGCATTCCTACATTGGCAGTAACTCAACAAGGCTACAGGGATGCAAAGTGATGCAGAGTTGGCTTGTTTTTTTTTTTGCAACAAAAGCGTAGGTTGGTACCTTTATTAGATAGCAAACTAGCTAGCTTGGCTGCTGATAGGGTTAAAAATCGCACCTTAAAAATATAGGACAAAAATTATTCTGTCTACATCAGACTTGCACCACTCTGTCAAATAAATAATGAAATAAATAGATAGTTAAAAAGTGGTTTGTAAAAAAAGGATCAATGCCTATTGAATGCCATGCATATTTAATTGCCTAATAAGCAGGCAGAAAGTGTTCTTCAGACGCTTGGCCAACAAAATCTGCTCTGGAGGGCAGAATGAGCAGCAGGATGAGACCTGGGGAACACTCCTCTGGAGGTTTGCATTTCCCATGGGACAGGAGAGCAGCCTTACACAGTGGAGCTTTTAGGGCAGTAGAAGCTGAGATGTGCTGTGCTGTATCAGCTTCAATAAGGACATCACAGCCACATCACTGAGCCTTGCACGTCTCCCGACTCGACACGCTGCGTGTGATTACAACACGCAGGCGGCGAGCAGACAGGCAGGCAAACATCTGCAGGAGAAATAGGAGCAGTACAACTGTATACCATAGCTATTACATTGCTATTAATTATATAAACAATTCCAGTATCATCCGACTATGCCATCCGAATGTTAGAACCAATAATCAGGCTTTTCAGTTGGATCCTAATTTTATTAATGATCGTGATCTCCTGGCTGCTGGACATAAACATAGTACCTTGTGTATACAGCAGTTCAGTACACTGAAAACGTAAGCATAGATGCCTGGGTGCAGGAGTCAGACCTCCACAGTCAGCACATATCTGAATGAATGGAAGCATGAATGAGCTTAATGCTACCTCAAAATAGACATGTGGGCTACGATAATTTTAAAACCTGCTATAACTATCTCCGTCTCAAAAAAAAGCCTTAAAATAGTGTTCTATATTTACACACTAATCCAGACTGCATACACACTCGCATGACTGGACACTGAAGCAGACTGGCTACTACAGGCGGACGGCATCAAGGAAGTGGTAATTCCCCGTCATCACTTAAAAACACTGTTCTCTAAAGCCAGATGAGGAAAAAGACAGAATTCAGTGTATTTGCCATTTAACTACTAGATCTATAATTATTCTATAGTAATGAATAACTGCATGCTTTGCCTGCTATTTTTGAAAACTAAAAGTGAATACAATTCTTTTTTTTTGAGAAGTTTTCTTTAGAGCTGGACACTGCGTGCGTAGTCAAGATCCTTTCAATAGACATTACAATCCAAACCCGGTTGTTTCTTTATTCCATCTGCAAAGCATGCTAAGTGAATTTGAAAGAGATGGCCGGGGACGGATTTCTGAACAAAAAAAACAACAACATAACTTGTAGATGACAACACCATGGGAACAACTTTTCCCTCTTTGTACCCTCTCAAAAAAGCTCATGTAGCACTGCGTCTCAAATTGCATATTTCCGTAGTGCACTAGCTGCATTTAGTGCAAGTAGTGTGGTCACACTGGGAAATTACAGCGAGATCTAGCATACTATTAAAACCCAGACACTAGAAATGCCGAAAAATAAAGTGTGGGGGCACTCGTCGTGTTTTGCTCTCAGCTGTTTCAGCTTGTTTGTACGTAGTGGAAGGGGAGGAGCCATCAGATCCCCCTGACGTTTGAAATTTTCAAAATGGCTGATGGACCAAGAGAGATGTTTTTGTCCTTGATCTTAAAATTGGCGGTTGTTCCTATGAAGGCCGTCAAATAAATCACTGAGAATATGACAATGCAAATCGAGACTAGCTGGCTAGCTATTGGCGATGGCAGGAGGACATGGGAGGCATTTCCAAACTGCATATTTATGTATAGTCATACATCCTGGCATTTTCTTGAAGGGTAAAGGTGTACAGATGTTGTTAGGGCACTTTTAGAAGTTTCTTGGGCATAAAAAAAACCCCCATATTAAACAATTTATTATTCTCCATATGGTTTAATATGGTTAATGGTTTAAAATTCTTTAAGGTCTATAAATGTGACACAGGCACATGCATTCATTCTCCAGGGAGCTGTGTGTGGTGCCCGTTCTTTCTCTGCGGTTAGAGAGTGTGTGTTGATAGGAAAAAAGGACTCGTCCAGCCATTATGAGCGCAGACTGTGCTTCAAAGGCAGTGCTGCATCAGATTGTGTGTTGGAATATGGGGCCAGCACACATGAAAAGCCTTCTTTATCTGCAAGCGGAGTCAGACACTAACCTTTAACCCTGGGAGCACAGAGCAGACAGCTTCTCAGCTCTGATCTGAAGCACTCAGCCTCTTTCACACAGGCTACACGGGACCTGTAGAGCATGCACAAAACTGTTCCACTGAGCAACTGTCTCAAAGCAAAAAGGAAAACTGCATTCTGTAACACCAGAATTCGATTTGATTCTTTTGAGGTCGTGGAGAAGTTCTTTCAGCTTGGTCAGACGAGACTTGGCAGATTATGATGGAGTTCACAGGCCAAGACCATTTCTACCATTTCTATATTCCCAGTAAAACCCACAGTCTGAAAAAAAAGTCAGATAAACTGGATTTGCAGCTCAGTGGAATCTGAGTGGATATGTTGACGTGAATGACTGTAAGAGCTGTGTTTCAGATTTTCTAGAATGCAGTTCCAAAGGTAAAGCTACAGTCTGTTTGTAAAGCTGTAATGTGGACAACTGCTCTCTTATATGCTTTGACCATGGCCTATTTGTGCTAGCATGAGGATAGAGGATATCTGGATAACGGCATCTGCTAAATGCTGTAAAGGTAAATATAACATTCAGATGCGGTTTATGCGCAATTCAGCACAAATGAGTTCATCCAGGGGATTATAACAATGAGAGAATCCAGATACATATGACTCAATATTACATATGGGCAATTTCTTTTTATAAATAACATGTGCGCAGCAAAAAAAAAATCATCATAGACAACTGTGGACTTAAATGAAGACATGAGATAGCCTACATGTTCTCACTGCTTTTATCTATTTATTCTGAACACGCAGCTTGAAGAAAGTTTTGTAAGCATTACCATTAGTGATGTAGCTCCAATTCGGTTCATTGCAAATGCCAGTAAAATAGTGCTCTATTTTTTCTTTTTCCTCAAACGATTGATTCATCGTTGTGATATTAATTGGCTAATTAATATCTTTTGAATAACTGGAGTTTCTTTAGGTGTTGTCGTGGCAACAAACTTAAACCGCTCCCAGCTCCCAACGTCACCAGTGCCTCAGATCCAGACTATCAGGTTTTTGGTGCTGGAACAGAACCGATTGTGCTGCCTGTGAACTGGTTTTTATGGCGCATTTGTGGTGGAAACGCACAGAATTTTTTGAGATTAGTCATTCAATCCGACATCAGCACTGGCAACCTGTTAGTGGAAAAGAGGTAACAGGCCCCTTGGAATACATACATACATATATGTACTGGTCAAAGTGGTTAAAAGTTCATAGGTGTGGTTTTGAGGTCCCCTAGAATAGTGTTTTAAGATGCAAGGGAAGAAGTGCAGACCCACTCAAACAAGACCTGCACTCTCAAAAACGATATAGTGCTTAATACCACGGTTGCTCAAAAAGTGTAGGGATATATCCATCACGTATTGTAAATATATATTGGGTGTTGGTTTGAAATGTACTTTTTGTAGTCAATATGTTTATTACAAACTAGACAATGAATTACAATGCAAAGGGTCTCGCTGTACAGGGTTTACGTATTTTCTGATACGTACAAGAGGTAACATTGCTGGAACGTTTCTGCAACATTATTCCCTATATGAAAAGAGTGAAAATCACACAGCACGAGTGTGCAAACTCCCTGCTTCTCATATGCTTGCTGGGTGCTGCGCCACTCTTGAACGACCGCGCATGTTCGTAATTACTCACGAGATGATCCTGTTAAGTTGGTAGGTTTTGCATGGCTCCCCATTGCATCCTTGGTTGTTCGCAACGTTTCGAGTTCTGCTGTAGGATAGAATAAACGACTAGAATGTTTGCAGATTAAGAAAAAAGTCAGACATGTTCAGGTTTAACTACGTTCAAAAGCATATAATTGCCACTACCTGCCCCTGGCCAACGACTTAATGCTAACTTTACTTTAAAGAGCTAGTTAACTGACTAGGACTAGTTTATAAGCACCAAAAACAGTTAAATAGTCCGTTGCGTATTTTAATGCTTCTCACGGTGTACTTTTCAAATCTGGCCCCTAAATCCATTGTATTGTTTCAAGACTAAGCAAGTAACGCCATAATTTAGTAATACTGTGGTATGGTTGTTCTAGTAATACGTCTCAGCTTTAATAAATGCTCCAATAAGAACACTGTTGAATGGCAGTGTAACAAAAAGATACTATAGACGTATAATATTCACTTAACTAAAACAATATTCAATCAACCGAAGACGTAATTATCAGATTAGACGATCACTGAAATAATCGTTTGCTGCTGCCCTACATCTTTTACATACTACTGCCTCACAGAAACCCTATCAAACACAGCGCTGCTGCAATCCATCTTATGCTGACGTGCTCTGAAGCACCGAAGTTCCACTTGGATAAGCACAGAAGGCGCACATCCATGTGTGGGCATACACCATTCTGTGCAACTGTGTGAGTGTGAGAACATGTAATCTCCTCTGCAGGGTGTGAGAGAGAGAGTCCAGTTTTGTCATCCCTGGCTGGAACTGAAGGCAGAGTAGCCTGGGGCTTAGAGATAAGCGCCAGCGCCTGGACTGGGACTGGCTTCGGGCCAAAGTGGCACAGAGAAATCCATCACCTTTGCAGCTCAGCACAGGATCCCCGTGTACTGAACAGCACAGTTGTCAGCAGTTTCATTCAACTGTTTGCAAAACCGGTGCTTCACAAACAACACCCAAACCACAGCTCGTCAGCAACAGCCATATGGTGCCAGTGCTAGGACTGGTAAAAGCAGTGGAGCATGAAGGGCAAGCACAGGCCTAAATATTAGTGTACTGGGAAGATGCAAGCCTGCATTGCAACCCTGGGTACAGCTGTGGGTGATAATGAGATTTACATTTTAGATCGCTGGGGTAATTAACAAAAAGCAGAACAAAATTGGCCAAATTGCTTTCTGAAAAATTGAGCTAAAAGAGCGAAGGCAATCAGACCAGGCTTATCTGTATTGATAATGTGATTAACTACAGAATGTTGTGTGGCCCACATTCTGTTCATAACCACTTTCAAATGGACATAAAACAAACAAACAAATAAACAAAAAACACAGCTCTTAGATTACTGCTCTTTATTTGACAAGTCCAAGAAATATAACCGTATATAAATACAACACCGACTATAACCCGTATGTCATGTGTTTTAACATCACTGGATGAACGATACCATGTCAAACCACTGAACACAAACAAAGTGTTTTCAGCACACAACACTTCAATGTATAAGCTTCATAAGAGCATTAACTACCTGAATTAAGCAAGTAATAATGCTCCAGATCAGAGAACACCCACTCGCTCCTGGGTTTATCCGAGATGGCTGCTCTACAGAACACTCGTTGTAGCCTAACTGGGGCAGTGATGGCACTTGCGATGCCCTATGGGACTCTCTCCAGTGATTTACTCCAACCTTGGGTTGTACTGCCAGCACCAACTGCAGGATATTTTCAGCCTGTTGCCTCATGTTCCCTGACCGGCAGGCACTTGCTCACACCAACATGGTCACTCAGCTGCTGACCATAGTGTATTGCCATTTCGGCTTTTCAAAATACGCTTACGTTGTGTTCAGTGTATGGTGATTCTATAGTGTAGTGGTGCGTAACAGTGAGGGCCATGATTGTATCGTTGAGGACACATAACGCGGGAGCTGAGCAGCAAATCATATGAGGAACCTGATCCCAAATGGGAGGGGGGGCTACAATGCAAGGGCAGCATTTCTCCTGGCAGGACAGAGAGAGGCAGGAAGGGATGGGGGGTTGGAAGGGGGGGTTCTCTGATTCTCAGCTGCTACTGTCTAACCTTTCAACAGAGTCGACGAGCAAACAGAAACTTTCAGGCACCAGTAACTTCACTAGGTTTATTTACCCTATATTACCAGGCCATTTTTGTCGTGTTTTGAAAACCACCTTAAACGAAAACAGGCTAGACGATGTATCGATGGATAATAACGTGGCTACAAAACCAACATCATAAAGGCAATAGCGTAAAACGTCTATTTCGCCATCAGTTCATATAAAACGTGAATACTGATTAATGAGAACACGGTGACGTACAAGTACTGTGGTGTGACTGTGAACAGTTCGCCATTGACACTGACCTGTTTGTCTCAGCATCAGTGTGTTGAATGTGGTCTGACTAGTCAGGTGACAACACAAAGGTAGGGCTAATAATGAAAACAACCCGACCTGCTGTAACAACTCCCACTTACTACAAGGACCTGCACAAATAACACAAAACAAACAGCTGAATTATTCTCCATCCCTACAATGATGGGGTGTGGCACAAAAAAGTCCTCAAGGGGAATACCTACACCTTTCAGTCACACACCAATGGCATCAGCATGAGCAATGTTGATACGTACGAAAAACTCGTCATCTGAACGTCACACTGTGTATACTGGTCTGACAGGCACAAGAATCAGGTTAGCCCGAGACTCAGGTTAGACGCACAACAGGCATCTTATGGCTGCTAGTTTCTCAATTCATAGCCAAATAAACTGAAAATGTTCACAGTGTGACATAGGAAGAGAGATGAAGCGTAGAAAGAGGAAAAATCTATCAAGAAAGCAGTGTAATAAAAGACACAATCTACTCTGGGGCTGCAACTAATGATGATTATTAAAAATCGATTTATTGATTTTATTTAATTTTTTAAGATGAATCAATTTAATCTATAGTCAATTTTCTTTTTGGTAATAATCTGATTGTTTCCATGTCTCAATGACAATAACAAATTCAACAAATTACAAATAAGAAATGACAGATTTCTGCAGATCTGAGGAATTTAAATGGGACAATAAACTTGAAATGAGAAGCTTCACCTGAATCACATTTATCTTTTTTCTTGGAGTTACAGAGCTAAAAAAAAAAAAGATTAAAAAATAACACCGAAATATTCAAAGCCAGTAACATTCAAATACTTTACTAAGCCAAAGAATTGTGGAACAACGTCCTTTGTTTTTACCCTAAGAACCTTTTTGAAGAAATACACTTGGGGTAGGCTGAATTAGTATTGAGTGCTAAATTCTTTGTGCTTTATACCGAACATATGACCACGACTGGCTAGCAGTAGCATCGCTTTTTATCTAGAAGGAATGTAGGGAGAATTTGACCTAATTACTCCCATTTTTCAGTTGGGGCCAACACATAGCTGCTAACTAATTCTCTCTTCGGGGTGTGCGTGCGGGAGTGACAGCGCCCCCTCTGCTTCCTGTAGTATGTTGCATCCTTCCTAAAGATTAGATATGTAATTTTGCACTATAGAGCATTGTTGTTTATGCAAACGACATGTGAACAACACAAAAATGATGAGTTGTTATTATTATAAAGCTGTTATAATTATATATAGTTGTTATGCCATTATAAATAGACTATATAAGCCCTAATAATCCAATGTAAAGAGTCTAACAAATGCAGATTTCCTCTTCTTAGCAAGCTTAAATAATTTTTAGAAACAGCTTATTTTCTAGTACTACAGTAAGTACTACAGAAATACAGGCAAAGGCCATTTAGTGAAGTAAATGGCACTGCTTCCAGAGAATGTGGGCCTCTTAAGCAACTGTACGCAAAGTTCCACTATACACCAAGTGCTGGTTAACACAGTGTACACCCCATTCCACCTGGGATGTCAATCAAAAGGTCTCCTTTTGCAATTATCCATTGATTTGCAGGCCAACAGCTGTGAAACAGATCTTTAACAGGCTACACTCTGCAAGGCGGCGGCTGCAAACTGCACAGAGCCTACAAAATCCAGTCTGTCACAGTTTCCTGTAAATTCACTGAAGAACCCTCATGCTACGAAATAAGTTTTATAGGATTGGGAACACAAAGTAACGTACAATTTTATTAACCAAGAAAAAAAAAAAAAAAAAAAAAAAAAAAGACTTGAGATTAAGAAATCGGTTAAGAAGGGTATAGCTGTCGCGGTCCACAGACCAGGACCCAGAGATATGACCATGTCCATTTCAACTCAAGGTTTCCTGTCCTTACTAAAACTTCCCAGACGTAAATAAAAACTTTCAACTTCCCGACATTCCCTTACGTTACGTCACAGAGATGCATGGATCTCAAATTCCGTGACTTTCATGAGAGAAATCCATTCTTTGTTAATTACATTTTTTAAATAGTTTTAAAAAAAGAATTCATAAGAAAACTGAAATAGCCTGAAGGAAACTAGTTTTTTAAAAACCGATGCAGGCTAACCACATGAAAAATAACACAGGCAAACAACAAGCCCTGAGGCCTACACTTCAAGCAACAACATTAATTCTTTAAGTTACGTACACTAAACAAGTTTGGCGTCTGCTTGGAGGTTATCCTTCTTGCTTATGATGCACAAACCTTCTCCGGTGGTCACAGGTCAATGTGTCCCAAGTTCAATCAAAGGCACAGATGAATGACCAATATCCTCATAGGAATAGAATATGGTGTGTCCTGTGTGCTACGCCTGCCTGACAGAAGTGACTCGTCCAGCAATGACCCTGTAATGGTGGGACCTTGATCAGTTCTCCTCTCACTCAACCCACCCTCCCCTCACGCTTTGTCCTTATATGCCTTCAGCAACTGGCTCCAATTCATCAGTGTCCTCGCTGGTAACTGAGAGGGTGGTTGGGTGTTGCTGTTGGGCATGTAGTAAAGCTGTTTGTCAGATCCTCATTTCCCTAGCCTATAGGTCTGTGTGTGTGTGTGTGTGTGTGTGTGTGTGTAGCCACACTAGATGCAGTTGCAGCTGCCTACTCACCTTTTGTTCCAACTCCCCCTCACATGTTAGGACCTTCAACACCACATCTAGGAGTGTTACATCTCTGGAAAACGCACCAAACTATAGTCTTTGCTTTACAATCGCCTTAAACATGTGGAGAATAGCAGAAGAGTAAACAGTCTGGCAAAATTGATGTTGAAGTAAAATACAGCAAGGTACCAACAAAACCATCTCTGCAGTGTATTCATGTCTACGGTCTAAGCCCTTATGTTTAACTATTGTGAACCCTGAAATAGCACTTTTACGTACTCGGCTGCACGTAGTAAAAACATATTTTGAAAAAAGTGGTTCTTGAATAAGCGCTAAAGTGCATTTACAGTGCATAACTGCTTCCCAAAGAGGAACACACTAGTTTTGACCTTTTCTGACCTTGAAGTCTCTAAAGGCTTTGGGGGTATGGGAATTTGGAGGCCATGAGTTTGTTTAACAGTCGTGTCATTGCATTTTCAAAAGAGGACAGGCAGTTTCTATCTGGGCACAAAGCATTTGATTTGGCACTGAGAATGTTAAGGGTTAAGTGAACAGTACACAGTCAGGAACAATTTTCTTGTCAAGCATAACTTATATGGCTAAATTCTAGAAAAGGGGAAAGGGTCGCTCTCACTATATCGAGTCGGAAATCTGCCAATGGTGGGAACAAATATACAAGAAAGGTTTAAAACACAACAGCAGCGAGCCAAAACTCTGAAGTCACAATTAGTAGCATAACAAACATCACTGATAAGAAGCTCTCTCTCTCTCTCTCTCTCTCTCTCTCTCTCTCTCTCGCACACTGTGCTGGCTCTGAGCCTAATAAGGGGATCTGTGCGTGATTGCCTCTGCTTCTCTTCCGGGCGACATGTTGGTTGTACACAGGCCGGTATGGCACAGCACGCCTGTAGAGAAGCGAGGCTTACCAGGAATGAGCACTGTGTTCTCCTTGCTTTTGTGTTCACCATTCAGAGATCCCTGTGAAAATATAAATACCACGGGAAAAGACCTAGGCGGTTTCAGCACTGCACTTCAAGTAGTCTCTGGATTGAGAAATAGGAAAGCCTATAATGAAAATGAGTTCACTTACTTTCACACATAACAGCCCTCAGAATAATCAACATTATGCTCTGAAATAAAGTCTGTCTCACTCGGAAAGCAGCATGACACAAATGTTTCCTAAGGTAGCTTTTTTGGCCAAATTTGAACACTATGTAGCACGGTTTGGTCTCATAGTTCCGTTTACCAGAAATGAGAGGCCTATGAAAGACGAAATACGTTTATAAAATTTAAGTTTTATGTGCTCCAGGGAATCTAAATCCGTAATTGCTTTCTAATTAGGTTAATGTTGGTCTTGTGGGCACACAATATGCATTTACAAAGTATGAATAACTGGTGACTTTCCAATGTCTACATGTACTTTGAATTTCGCCTTTTTCGAAGTTAATTTGGGGGGTGGGGTTCTAATCTTGAGGAAAGCTTGCATAAGCTTTATCCTTACCAATTATAAGGATAATGTTTGTCTTTTCCACATATCTTTTCTCAAAACTAGTCGCTTTAAGTCTGAGCAACCAGAGCAAGCGTAGCCTACTGTTATTTCTGTAATTCAGTAGATGTATTCACGTAGGGTTGAACAATCCCAAGTCTCCACGTCTGCACCATTGTGTATAGTTCTGCTTGGGTGGCGTAGGAGGCTTGTGATCTCGGGAAGAGGGATGTCAATCAAGCATGCTCATTAGAATATTAGGATCACGCTCCGACTGTTCCCAGATCGGTCTGATTAGCGAACTCGGATGGTTTTTGAGCAAATTCGGTTCATTTCTTTTCTTTCAAGCTTTTCTGGATGTTTAATATAACTCAAGTTTGGTATCACAAACATTTTAAACAATCAACACTATGTTCCTTGGGGCTTTAACTGTTAAGCCTGTTTAGCAGCTAACGTTTTTATTTTATTTTATTTTTTTACAGATTTGATTAACAGACATACTGTATGTTGTTCCCAAGCAGCATTAGTGAGCCTGCTAACAAGATATTACAAGTTCTGGTCTGATGGGGCTTTCAGTTCCCCATTTTCTTTGTAAGTAGGGCCGAAATTGCCAGCCGGTATGGAAAACCCCATTACAGGAAACAAACAGCAAACTAGCCAGCTAAATGTTTTGTGGATAAAAACAACAGACCATATCGCAGATAAGTTGTTTCGCCATACAATTAGAAAATAATTTTTCTATTTTCTGGTATTTCTTTATTGTGTGCTGTTACTTCTTGCCACAGTATCATATCAGATAGAAGCTGTTCCATAAACACACCTCATTTGTTTCTAATAAATTTGAGATATATATTTTAAAAAAATAAAGTTCTGTGCAAAACAGAGAGCTGTCACCTGTTTGTAGGGAATGAACTCATCAGACCTCACTGAGCTTGAGCTGGAAGGTTTTGTAGAAGTTAGCTGACCTCTTGGCCACCAGCTGTTGCTGTGTATATTACAGACTGGTTTTTGGTGTTAAATAAACAGATCACATTGACTTTTAGTTGTTGGGAAGTGGCCCACACACAAGCAAAGATGCCTCTCACACTATACCTTTACTTCTATTCCATACTGTCGCTTTACACACACACACACACACACACACACACACCTCCTCCTCTCAGAAGCAGCTGACGTTTTAACAGGCCCCCAGCAGCTGACAGTCTACAGGTGGGTGAGAGCAGAGCCTCTCTAACTCTTTATATTCCAAAAAAGGGCACAAGCAAACGGGACACCCCCCTAACCCCAAACCCATAGCCTACACATAGCACTTCTCGGCAATTTCTCTATAATGACATACCTGCACAGACACATGTGACACGCGCGCGCAACCATGCACCTGTTTGTGCCTCACAAACACGCTGAGATAAAAGCTCATTCACAGGATGTTCTGTCTCCTGTCAGACATAAAAAAACAAAAACAAACGCATCATATTTCCACCATAATGAACATTTTCCTCTATCCACGTTTAAGCCCGACCATTTAATGTCCTCTGATGAATTATGCAAGCAGTTCAGTCGATAAAGACGAGAAGCACTCAATTCAAATGAAAATCATCTTGGTTGTCAGAAGGTGATCCAAAATCTCAAGGTATGACCCATGACCTATTCTGAAATCAGAGTGGTTGTCTTGTAACGGTCATTGGTGTTCATGTTCAAACTGCTTTAGGGCCACCTTCTCAAACAACCATACATGAACAAACACATGCACACACACACGCACAAGTACCCACATACAAAAACAAGCAAAGTGTGTCACTCTGGAAGGAAAAAAGGGGGATTTTTCTTCCCACCCTCCTCCTCTGGTCCTGGCACATTTCCCAGCTCTCTATATTGCCTGCATAACAAGCAATGAGAAGAGGCCAGCCACGAGTCTCACTACATTGTGCTAAAGACAGTTTGTGCAGATGGCCATTTACTGCAGTTGTACAGCTATAAAACTGAAGAGTTTGAGACAGAAAGAAAAGAGTGAGAGAAAGAGAAAGGAATGGTACAGCTATGCAGTACATTATACGGTACAGTGTCTGATACTCTATAACGAGAATATAGGAAGCAGGTGGAGAGACACAGGAAAAATGCCCCAAAAAAATGAGCAAGGTCTTAGATCAAAGGAACAGAGCGAGAATGATAGAGTGAGAGAAAGAGGGGGAGGAGGGTGTAGTGTTTCAGCTCTTGGCCAGAGCACTTGCTGTTTCAGCTGTGCATGAGAGATGGCCAACCCCTGCTCTCACGCCACTGTAACCCCGTCAGTCGCACTCTCCTCCATCAGAAGTGGCATGTCTTGCCCTGGCAGTACTCAAATGCCAGACTGCCATCCCAAAGCCCTGAGCAACAGCGGCACTGCCTGTCTGATGGTCTTCATGTCTGAACTTCTCATGTGCTGTCGTTCACTTCAAAAGAATGTAGGATATCTGGATGTAGGATTCTGGGCTCTGGGTGTACACTATAAAAGCGCTGTGCCAAACTTTTTTTACACCAAAAACAAATTGTCAAGCTTCAAACAGTTAGTCTGATAAGAAGGGTACCCCAAGAGAATAGATTCTCTATTCATTTTAGACAAGAGAATAGATTCTCTATTACTTACGCCTGGAGCAATCAGTTACTCTTTACATTACAGAAGCAGATTACAATTCAAATGTGATTTTTTTGGTGTTATGAATTTTTCGTTTTTGATACTTGTCGTAAATGAAGGTGATTGTGCTTAAGGATAATAAATAAATGTACTTTACGGTTTCAGCATGTCATGCAATTCAACATGACGAAAGCCCTATTCTGGCAGGATTAGTTGTACATGAGGTGGGGTCTTGTCCGTACCCGTCATGTCAGTCATTTTTTGCAGACTGTGCATTCATGTGGTTACGCTGTCTAAAATGACCTGTAGAAATAAGCCCAGGTAAAAAAAATAAAAATCCAGCTGTCATGTGCAAATTAACATGGTAAAGATTCCATCATATCCTGTGGTGCTTTTTGAAGACACTCCAAGAAGCACTCTTTTCTATTTGCTCCCGACCAAACAAAGCCGAAACCAAGTACTGACCGAGTTTAAAATGCTGAACAAGAAAATACAGACAACTTTCAAAGAGACTTCCGGTGGCTTTAGGTAAGCTACTGTGTCCCTAGCATATCTATAGCCTACATACGTTATGGGCATATAGCCTACTAATTATCAAGTCCAACTTCCACGGACACGAGCCTTACAACAAGCGGTTCTAATGAAGGAAGCTACATATTACGCATGGAACTCTTTTGGTGGGACAACAATGCGTACATCATGTAGACAATCCAATCTCTGTAGTTTATACACAGATAATTCATCCTGTGCGAATTGATTAAAATCATTACAGACGTCTTCTGGTAACATTACTTAACCACGATATGTCAGAATAGTACTTTAATCTTTGATGCCACATCATGTGGCAGAGATGTTTTTCCAGATTACTTAAATCTGTATACACAGTCTGAGGTTTCACCTCAGATTAGAACATACAATGTGGCCCTTGACACCCTGTTCACCCATCAGGGTACATTTTGGTGTTATATCAAGACTGGATAGCTTGCAACTTGTACAACATAGCTTGGCGTTTGACGAAGTGGACTGATAATCTGAGAAATAGTCCTAGGCAATACATTTTGTCAAAATTTGCGTGTTACAAATACAGTTCTTGTGTAATATGCCACAAATACTATTAAAAGTTTAATAGTATAAACATCTAAAAATAACAAATTTAGTCCAAACTAGTCTATAACACCAAACTTGGCTGAAAGGTGTAGTACTCCACCATTACTCCAGCATATCAGGAGACTTAAATCAGCCTGATGGTGGCTCTACATTTGGAAAAACAAGCTTACTATTGGCCAATTGTCACTAAATTTAGCATATTATCTTAAGGCATTATGCTTGACTAATGGTCAACCGAACAATCGCAACTGAAAGTGGCAGCACAACAAATGTATTCCAGCACCTGTGGCTGAAACACCTAGTGGAAAGGGAATCTTGCCCTTACTATATATAATACATATAATATGTATTATTTATAACAATATTACAAAAGGTTTAAGAATATTAATATTAGTAAAGTGGTCTAAGATAGGTAATCTTAGGCGTAATATGTAGCTTCCTTCATTAGAACCGCTTGTTGAAAGGCTTGTGTCTGTGCAAATGGGACTTGGGATCATTAGTAGGCTACATGCCCATAACGTATGCAGGCTATACATATGCTAGGAACATGACTTGCAAGTAAAGCATTCACAGAGGATCAAAGATCCCCCACCATATTTTACAGTAGGTATCATGTTCTGCTATATGCATCCCTCTTCTTACACCAAGTATACCTTTGGCCAACTTTTCTTTGTCACCCTCACCCTCCTTCTGTGTTTGGCACAGGATTGTTGGCCTTTCCTCATGAAACAATCCAAGACTTTTTATCAAACTGATTTGTAAACTTTCCATGACTTTCCATGTTCAGGTTTCAAATTTTAAAAAGGCATTAATTGTTTCATGAAAAGGGAAAGCATGATGTAAATTACATTATGGAAGCTGCGTTCGTGCAGAAAATAAGGTAATGTCTTAAGACAACTGAATCAGAACCTCTGTGACTTGGGTCTATATTACTTCGCCAACAGAATATCCATACTTTTTCCAAAATGCTTTTCCAGGTCCATAAGTAAGTGCTTTTATATTTTATACTTTTCCAAACTTGCACAAGAACCCTGTGGCAGTGATCTCTTTCCTGGCAACTTAACCACTATTCAAGTATAACTGAATTTTAAGACCATTGTTCTTTTGACCAGATAAAGAACTGAATAGGTGTAGCTAAGACCCATATTTAGTGAACTCTTTCAAGTCTTTGGATTCAGGAATGGTTCCATCCTAAACCTGCATGACTTTTGCACCTACAGCATCGACTTTGATTGCAACGAAGTCTTTTAAATGCATCGTCCTGTCAACAATGAGGCCTGTTTCACACATTCTACCTCTCCGTGGCGTGAGCGACGCGGCAGTGTGACTGCTACAGCTTGCACGCATTGCCCATTCACACATGCAGCGTTTGCGCTGCAGAACGGTACAGCGAGCTACCGGAAACTGTTTTAGAAAGTTTTATAATGTAGAATGTTTCTCTACCTCCACAATCACCCTGGTGTGGTCCATTTTGGTAAAGAAGAGTTACAGAATTCGCTATTCAGAGTTTTATTTTCATTGGCTAAACGTGCATGGATTCGTTTATACTCGGCTGGGGCGCTCTGCCGCTCTGCTCATGCAGATCTGTGTGAACGCTCCAACCTGTTAATATGAGCGCCGAAATGAAAAACGAGACTTTTGAAAATCGAGACTTTCCGCGTCGTTCAAGCCACGCAGAGGTAGTATGTGTGAAACAGGCCTGAGAAATAGACCAGAAGTATTCGAGACCCTTACCAATTTGCATATAGGGCAAAAGAGGAGTTGGGATGCAACAGCTACAATGTTGAATTAAATACACAATCACCCCAAGACCCCCTACTCTTATGTGTGCAATTTCTTCGTCAATTTCTCATCAGCATTTAATACACTTAATAGAAATCAGCTGCTCCTTAACCGCTTAAACGCTCAGCTTATTATTCAGTTATTTATCTTACGGCATATTATTCAGCAACTACTATGAATTATTTAGTAACTACAGTAAAATACAAAAAGGTATGTAGTTACAAGAGTGAGGAATGTAAGTCGGGTCCCGCCAACGGGTGCTAGAAGTTTAAGGGGTCCATTCAATGGCCAGGACTGGGGTTCCTCCAGGTTATGTGTTTTCGGCGTTGCTTAATAAAAAAAACTAAATGAAAGAAAAATACGAACAAACTCAAACTTGTGCTGTATTGTTCATGTGGTACTCTGACATTCCTGTTGCGATATCACGGTAAACAGCAGTGTAAATAATTTAAAGAATCAAAATACACACGGACATAAAACATCTATTTATAAAGGAGTGAATCAATCCTTAGAACCACTTTTACCGAAAAGGCTTTTGAAGAAATGTGCCCATGTTGTTCAGAATTAAAATAATATTTAGCAAATTAATTACTGAGTTTAAAGTATAGCCTAAAAGGTATGAAGGAAAACTCTAACCATATGTTTGCACTCCATAATGTCATTACCATGTTTAGTAATGAAGTACTCAATCAAGCAAGTGCTAACTCGCTGCAAAGCAATTTAATGATGTATTTGGTGTTTCAGCATGTTCCTAATATAACATGTTTATCTAATAATCTATTCATAGAGAACTGCAGATTCATATAGAGCTTTAAGTAAAATCATCATGCTAGAACATATGATAAAGCTTTGTGATGAAATGGTTCGTAATACTAACTTTATAACAACATTTACAAGCCCAAATGTCCAGTACCAAAGAGCTGAGTGAGTGGTGGTCTTTCACTTTAGGAGAGGAGAAGCTGCCGTAGAGATTCAACATACCAACATACCAATACCATCTTTATACTGCAGATGCCAATTCTAAACGAGTACTCGTACTGATACCAGTTTCTTTTGTCATAATCACTTGATATTAGGGCTGTCAAAATGAATTTCCCTATTTGAATACTATTCGAATTTACATAACATTTAAGCATTCAGAGGAGAAAATCCACATTCGAATGGTTAAGATCCCATGTATTACTTTTGCCTAACACAAGTCTATAGAAATGCGCTTGATGTAGGAAAAGGGGCCCCATCAACAGGGATTTTCCCAGCTCGCTAGCGTGGCTGCCGCTAAATCGCATGGAACCCCTAACATTACAACTAGTAAATTAAATAATAAATGTGTTGACATCATAACTCCCAAACAC
>JAOUQW010000042.1:18843149-18856138 GCA_028565825.1 Olivaichthys viedmensis | reverse complement strand
GTGTGTGAGTGTGTGAGTGTGTGTGAGTGTATATATATATAATACTGCGGCTGGTGCGGAACCGTGAGCGTCTGTCTTAATCAGGCTGGAAACTTTTGTAAAGGCTATTGTAGGCTAAAGGTTACAGTGCAGCCTGCAGCACAAGTTATGCGATTTAATTTACGCCGTGTTTGATCTACGTCACTGCCAGAGCCAAGACGTCACTGAAGAGGCTTTTTTTTTTTAAAGTGGTAGCAGCACGAAATAGACCCAATGGCAGACAACTGCTTCTTTGGTTTGACAATGCCAACTTGCTGTTGCTCTCTAAAATTTCTTATTTCCATGCCTCCATACAACCATTATTTCCATAGACTCAAAACTCCTCCTATTTTGACATTTTTTAAGCTAAAATGACTAAGCTTAGGGTAAAGCTTCTGAGTACACCGCCCCCCCCATACCTCCTGTTCACCCTCACTTTTAATACCATTAATATTTCAGGCATTCATATTTAAATTTCATTACTTGAGAACACCCCGTTTATTTTTCACTCTTCTTGTCCTTTACTTTTATTATCTCATACAAAAACCTATAGTTTTTCTCTCTAGAGCAATCAAACTTTTTTTTACTGCATTTCTTACTGAAAACACTCCTCTGTTTAACCCTGCTCTTCTTTCATCCCTCCATTCTCTCATTAAAAACTCAATGGTTTTCACACTCTTTGAATTTAGAAGTTAAATTTAGCAAACTTGGTGAGAAGATTTAGTTGTTGGCCCAAAACACATGACTGCGTTTTATCCTGACAGCGCATGTTTTCTATTATTCCTTCCTTCTTCCTTTCTTGGCTGCATGTAAACCCATTCATTCTTGTTTTTATTTTCCAAGCTAGACAACTCCCATGTTCTTAATTTCTAAGTGATTGGTGCTGTTGCAATTGGCCTCGTTCACGAGATTTACTTTCTAGTTTCACTTTACCCCCCCAAGTGAGAAAATGCGCCATCATATTCTATCTGTGAAAGCATAGCCTAGGCTTAAACCACATACTGAAAACATATCTAAAGTTGTACTACAAAATAAAAATAGTTACAGACCTATAGTAAATGTACAGTTTACTTAAACAAGTTAAATGATGATGATGACCAATGTCGGTCTAAGTAATAAATATATTACAGAGACAGAGAATGCGGGTAATCAGGAAGGTGAAGAGAAAAGGCAGGTTGTGCCAGAGAGAGAGATTATTTTCTGTTTTGCTCTTTATGTAAGGAGCTTATACACTAGGGGTTTTATGGAAGAGAATCAATACAAGCAGATGAGCTCCCTATTGCCCTCTCTCAGATCACACATTTCCTACAAGCAGGCACTGTGCTGCACAGCATTCGGCCATGGAAACACCCCTGTAAATCAAAAGAAACATGAAACATGAAAGTGCAGTAGGTGTACGATATTAAAGGTAATAAAGACGAGGCCTCTTTTTTGGAAAGGCAAACTTTTGGAAGTGCTTGACATGAAGAGTAATTGATTTTTGAAAGATCTGGTGAAGAAAGGGTCACTGATATGTTTAATCAGATTCAATTGATTATACATTGTTCTTCAAAGAAAAGTATTTGGCGATGCCTGCAGCACAATTCACTTTGATCAGGATGTCCCCAAGAAAATTTAAATAGTGAATCGCATTATTACAAAATCCCAAAATCAAGCTAAAGCTCATTTACTTGATGACCCTTCTGATTTTAAATCCCATGACAATAAGCATGCATGTAAAGTTCAAGCTGTCTACACTGATACAAAACATAGACTCATGCCATTTGTGTTAGGATACAGTCTAAATGCTCCCATGTGTTCCACATGCTGCAAAGATCTGTTGAAGCCACTTCTTTGGTTTTGGTTTGACCCACATTTCAGGTTTTGTGATTATGGTGTGATGGGCTACCACGAGCCTCCAGCCTGACACCCTGTGTGCTAGAACATCTGCTCCTCTGAGAATGAAAATGGGTCAGAATCTACAGTCCTTCCTTGATTGCTTTCCTTTATACCCGCTGTATTATAACAGTTCTCTCTTGCTCTCTGTCCCTCCCTCCTTTTCCCTCTCTCTTTGATGGGTGCTTTTTCTTATTAGGAATTGACAATATTTCTCGTTATACATATTCTTACACAGAATTAATGGTGCTTCATCAATTTTCTCTCTCCGTCTCTCTTTCTCCTGAGTATATTAGTCCAGATGAAAGGATGAAAGGTGTGTGTGGGTGCAGAGTCTCCTCTCCGCAGTGACCCGCTGCTCTGCCTCGCTCGGCTTCCTGTCTGCTGCCTAGCAACATGCTGTATCTATGGAAACAAAGCCAACAAACCATCCTACTTCCATCATCTGAATCCTCACAAACAGCATCTATAAGTACAGCAATCAAGAGCGCAGATGGAATTCAATAAGAGGCCGTGCTGAACAAAGGAGTCACATGTTAATATAATTAGTCTTCAATTGCTTGTACTTCATGTTGGCCCAAACTACCACTTTAAAGAAAATGAGAATAAATGACAGTTTCATGAAGAACGACATGATTATCCACATTACAGAACCTTTACTTTAACTTTGGTGTCTCATCAGTGAGATGATTAACATATGGACCATTTCATATGCCAGTAATGAGAATATTGCAAGTCAAATACGCATTATATGTGTTCTATGTAAAGTTTTGTATTCTCTTTTGTAAACAAATAGATGGCGTCTGGTAAACCATGACCACTCGTATGGCAGCAGGGGTTATTTAAGGCCATAACACACAACACAAGTGTAGACAACAACACTGCTATGGAGTTTTGGGGAATGTGATGTGTACTTAGCAGGACTGTCATTTTCTTTTAGCAAATCAGATAATAATATGTAATGTGATGAGGTGGTATTTACTGCCCTTTTTCGTTTACATGTGATACACAACAAATTACTTCATTCAATTCCTTCACTAAAAGTGGACTGGATCCAGATGTCACTAAGCTTGTGTTCATTGAAACTAGTGGATTTCTAAATGCTCATTTTAAAATGATTTATTTTATTAGGTTGAATTATTTGATTTGCTCCTAATTAGGTTGGAACTGTCTTAAAGATTATCCAAGTTATGGAAATGTAATGGGATATTTATCAAAAGTATAGGGAGTAACAACAAAAGCCACAACAAAAACCAGTGTCACAGACGTCTGTCTTGTAACTTTCTGCACACTGCACTTTTACATACAACTGTGAGCAGCAGCTACTGCAAACTGTAAATATCCAAATATAGTCAGTTACTGGTGTTGAATTCACTCTTCCATATTCATTTGAGTACTATAAACTCTTAAAAACCCTTAAACTCCCAGCTTATTATTTAGTTATTCATCTTAAAACATATTATTCAGTAACTATAAATTATTCAGTAACTACAGTAAAAGGTATGTAGTTATAAGGGGAAGTCTGGGCCCACTGACGGCATCTGGGAGTTTAAGGGGTAAATTTAGCCTGCCTTAAACTGAGGTCAGATGAGCACGAATGTACTGTAAGAGGTGATTATTAATAATGGGCCAAATATTATATTGTTGCGTTGATTACTACTACTTCTTCTAATACTAATACTTCTAATAGTAATAGTAAGAAGTAGTAAGTGTCACATGCACTGCGTTGCATTGCGGTGTGCGTGAGCACGCGTGCCAATTGCCATAAAGACGGCGCTGCCACGCGGTTATGTTTACATGTGTCTAGTGTCCGCCCTGTTGCGTCATATTAATTGTACCCACCTGTTTCCCATTTGTTTATCCTGATTAGTCTAGGTATTTAAAGCTCTCATGTTCCAGTCCTGTTTGTCGTTGATTGTTTATGTCATGATGTCAGTAAGCTCTGCATTTGTTTTATGTTTGTTTGATGTTTAATGTTTAGTTTAAAAATAAATGTTCAAAAACGGCTTCGCGCTTGTGTCCATCCTTCTCCCATCCACACCGTGACAGAATCAACGACCTAAAATAGATATAGCGAGCCACGTTTAGTTTCGCTCCACAGAGAAGGCGTGAGACCCGGCACGTTTGGTGACAGAGTTTGCCGGCGGCAGACGAAGCTGCAGAAGCGAGGACTGCTCCACGACGCCGCAGAAGCGAGGACTGCTCCACGACGCCGCAGAAGCCGGCGGAGGAGAAGGCCCGCTACAGGGAAGCCCAGCTGGTGTAGCTGGTCCCCAAAGAAACTGGTCCAGCAAAGCCGCTTGCCAGGGATGCAGTACTCGTGGGCGAGTTTTACCGGGAGTTTGAGGCGCACAGGAGGAGGGGTGAATTCCTGAGTGACGTCAGCACGGCGTCAGCAGCACGCTCCTGCCAAGGATGCAACGAGCAAGCACAAGGTGTTCCAGGAGTTTGAAGAGCATTGGCGGAGGGGCAAGTTCCTCGTTGCTGTTAGACAGGCAAGCTCATAAGCCTCCCAGGAGAGGAAGAGAATTCGCCTCTAGAAATTCTTTTGGGGGGGCTAACAGACACCGAAAAGGGCGTCCCCCAGTCCCCTAACGCCGCAGTGGGCATCGCCGAGTTCCCTGACGCGGCAGAGGGCGTTGCCCAGTTCTATGCCATGGTCAGTACCATGGTCGTCCCTGCACCGCCGGAGGCCAGTGCCGTGGTCGACCCTGTATCGCTAGAGACCAGCGCCAGGGTCGTCCCTGCATTCGCTGGGGAGGTCGGTCAGGTTCCAGCGCAAAACCGGCCTCCGTGTGACCACAGGGACATGGAGCCCACAGGCCTGGGGTCCCCCCTTAGGTACCCGTGTGGGTGCTTCGGGAGCCGCGCCTTAAAGGGGGGGGGGGTTCTGTCACGTGCACGCCGCCTAGCATGGCGGTGCACATGACCACGTGTGGCGATTGCCATAAAGACGGTGCCGCCACGCGGTTATGTTGTTGTTTAGTGTCCGCCCTGTTGCATCATATTAATTGTACCCACCTGTTTCCTGTTTGTTTCCACTGATTAGTCTAGGTATTTAAAGCTCTCATGTTCCAGTCTTGTTTGTCGTCGATTGTTAATGTCATGATGTCCATAAGCTCTGCGTTTGTTTTAGGTTTGTTTGATGTTTGATGTTTAATGTTTAGTATTAAAAATAAATGTTTAAAAATGGCTTCGCGCTTGTGTCCGTCCTTGTCCCGTCCACACCGTGACAGTAAGAAGATATTACAAGACATACATTAGGCATGTATAATAATAATAATAATACACATATTTCTTTTCAAAATAAAAAAATACACCTAATTGATTAACAGACTCCAAAAAGGGCATTGTCTGGATAAATGCTGTAAACAGTTATAAGTAGGTGTATGTGTATATGGATAACCAGAGTGTTTTAAGTTGGCCAGTTCAAGATGTGCCAAGACACATGCTGGCTGGTAGCGTTATACACATACACAGCCTGGCGGCATAAAGAAATTTGTTTTGCCGACAATACCAGCATTGAGTGGATAGGTGGGTTCTGCTGCCCTTTAGTGGTCACATTGGAATATTAGGCGTTCCTACGAGAAAATAAATAAATACATACATACTTTTAAACAGCATGCTAGGGGCACTCTCTCAATACTTTCAAATATCTTTCGGTCCAACAAACTAAACAAAAACACTTTGTTCAAGGGTCCTTTGAATAGTTAAGGGTTCTTAGCTTCCTAAAAGGCTTCTGCTTGGAACCCTTTCTGAAAGGAAAACACAGTTGTAAGGTTCTGCATAGAACCTTTAAGAGTTCCCCTAGAGGGAAAACCGAAGAACTCTTAAGGATTCTAGATTTAACCTTTTTTTCAAAGAGTGTAGCTTCTTATTATTGTTTTGTTGTTCATGTTGTAATTGTTGTTGCTATTGTTAGTTGTGAAAACGCTGTGCACTAACATATGTAGACGTTGGATCATATGGTGAATACATTGCTTTATTTTATGAGAATGTAGAGCAATGCAGAAGCTCCTCGAGGCAGAATGAACCATTTAGAGCACGAGGTTACTCGGTGACGCGCGTGCCTTCTGCATGGCCACGTGGTGGCGCAAAAGTCCAGTAATTGGTGCAGCGAGCGCTTACAAGCCTGTATTCACTATAACCATCTTGTAGGATGATTCATGATTTGGCATATTGTGTACCTACGATTAAAATTGGTCCAGATTTAGCTGACCGACTTGTGCATGCGTGGTTCAAACTGTTGCCACATTTATATTAGATTATTAAAACTGTCGATCATTCAAATAAAGGAAGAAATAAAGAAGAGTATTAATAATCCAGGTCTAAGATCCACTGGAGTCTGGAGCCTCCAGGCCAGTATTCAATGCGCCCATTACCTCTATTATAGCTATAGGACTTACACCTTTAGCTCCACTTTTTGTTCCGATGTTATTTCAGACTAATAATGGGAGCAAGATGTTGTAATATCAGTACCTACAGAAAATGTGTATCTATTTCATCTACACTGTTAACCTGTATTTTATACGATTACTAACTGTATAATTGCCAGTAAAAACTGTAACATCATCATACAGTAGCCTACCTATAAAACTGTAATATGTGTTGCATTGTGGGAATTTTATGTGATGTCACTCGAAAATTACAGTATATTACTTTTTTATTTATAATTACAGTAAATTACAGTATGGCTGATTTAAAAAATATATACATTAAACGACTGTATCGTCGCTTAACGGACAAAATAAGCACGAAAAGCAGACAAGTTAGCATATAGGACCTGCATTAACACACACACACACACACACACACACACACAAATCTTGGTCTGAATTTCAACTGAATTGCAGTCTGAACGGTTTTCCATTTTTATTTATTAGATTGATGTTACCTTTTGGGTATCTGTGACTTTTTTTTACAGTATAATTACTGATTATAGTTTGTTGGGATATTCAAATGTGCTTTATAAAAACAATAAACCTCTACAGTAAAATAAATGGTAAGCAAAATACAGCACTAACTATATTACTATAGAGCATAATTACAGCTCAAATACAATAGATAATATCTCCAGTAATATAGCAGAAGGACTAATGACAGTCATCGGTGAATGACTGTAACAACAGGTGCAGTAAGCTTACTGTAAAGGACTAGTTACAGTAACGTGCTGGCAGCAGTGTTGGCAGCATATTACTGTAAATGAGCAGTGAAGAGTTTTTGTGTCACCGAATATCAAGACTCTGAGTTAATTAGGATAAAATGAACTGACTTTCAATTAGTTAATTGACATAAAATTAATTGACTTTCTATATTCTTAGCTATGATACATTGATATATTATCTAGCAGTCCTACAGACAGAGCTTCATTAAGCAGTATGGTAAGGGAGTTTGCTGCCTCCCCCTCCCCTTTAAATGTAGCGTGTGAACAGTCAGCTTGTTAGTGAACTAACACAGACCCCTTTTTCTGCTCAGAACGGCGGCCTGTGCTCGGAATCCAGAAAACTCTCCCAGCCTTAATTTATGCGCATATTAATTATGCAGCATTGTATCATTTCCGCCGTGGGATAGAAAATGCAAATGCGCTTGGTATGTTTATATATGCTTCTTTAGGAAGAAGCGGCCATATTCACATTTAGCTCGTAATCTGAACTCCAACAAGACTGATGAAGAAAATGAACTGCTATAATCCACCGTAGTCCATTACGCTGTAGTCTTTGTTTGGAGTCCTGTTTTTAGACTTTTTATTTATTTTATTTAAAGTTTGGATATTACATTCGAATGTGGTGTAGTTCATTGTTTAATGTTATAATGAATACAATATTCAAATATAAAAACCATAAAATATGACATTCCTAATTACCTTTCACTTTCTTGCCTGTACTTATGACTTTTCTGATCCCATTTGTGTATCTGATCATTAAATCGTTTTTTTCCCCCTCCGAATTCATGTATAGCCACCAAGTTGGCACAGACTCAGCTAGCTGCATCTGGATAATTAAATCAGTAGCAGTAATGATAGAAAATACAAATCTCCATAAAACAAGAGTAGATGAAATACGTTTCTGTGTGTAGCCTATGTTTCTACTCATTTCCCCTGGCTGACAATCATAGTGGAATACCTTAATATAATTAACGTCTCCCAGTTTTGTTGAATTTTTCAAGACCAAGCATACAATTAATCATTTGTTTCTGGAGCCGTGGAGAGTGCTTTTGATATTTGTCGTGTAACTTATTTGAAGATTTATATACACTACTATATATTTTTAATTTCAAAGGAACATATATTGGCTAGAACTATATATAGTCTTATATATGTCTAAAGATCGCCCAATAATATGATAATTTACAATACTTTTCGAATTTATTCAATAATGTAGGTCAACGCATCAACTTATTTTAACGCATCAACTGAGAAAATGAAATAAAGATTATTTATGTGATTTAGCTATTGGCTATTAGGTGATTTAGCTATTGGCTACTATCCATTGGCTATATACTCTTGATACAATATAAAATATTAAAATCCGCTAACACTTAAGAGCTTGAAATTCACCTTGAAATGAAAATATAACTGGCCATATAACTTCAGCACTGCAGCGCGGACAGCGCCACTGAAAGGGACCGCAGTCAACACAGCGAAATTCCCTGTGCTGAATTAACACCTGCAGGGTTTTTTATTATTATTATTCCTGATGGCCACTAGTAAACACTCCTAGACTTCATATTAAACTAGATTTTGCTGTAAATGAAGCAGAGAGATAGATAGCACGCTTGTAAACATAAAGAAGATTCTTTTCTTTTCTTCTGTGCCTCTTTAAATAGAAAGTAGCAGTGAATTGGACAAACTGAAGTGCGTAACTGTAAGGCTTTTGTTTTGTTTTGTTATTTTTTGACGTGTATTCCTTTTTTCATGATGCTCTTATGCAGCTTACTGTCTACGACAGAGTTGTTAAAATTCTTAGGCAGCCTTTACTTGTCGGATATTGTTGGTTCAAATATGAACTTCTGAAAACGCTTAAAATCGTATAATCTGGATCCCTCAATCCAACACAAAGCATCCCCTGTCATATGCCACCCATGATTTAAAACTGAATTCATAATCCTATCAAAATTACAACTGCGTGTTGTCTCAGAGCCATCCAGTCAAATGAAGGCCATTTAAAAGACCACATTTCCAGGCTGTGTGTTTAAACTATAGTTAGTGTGGAGTAGAAGTATTCTTGTGTTACACAAACAGACTATCAGAGCCGGCAACATAAATAATCTTTATTTCATTTTCTCAGTTGATGCGTTAAAATAAGTTGATGCGTTGAAGTAAGAATGTCTGAGCATTAATCCGTATACAACACACTGTCAAGGTGTTCAGGTTGTAGTGACCCATGTAGAGCCCCCCCAATCCCCACCTAGGGAACTCCACAATGAGCCCATGCTGACAAGGCAATCGCCCAGTTTAGCTGCGTTCATATGAACGATTATTTCCCCCTGTTGCCCCCCGTGTCTATTCCATAACATTTGTCTCTCTCTTCTTTTCTTCTTAGCCTGAAAATGGAGAGATTGTGCAGTCGCCTTATAACACATCCGCTTCGCTGATCCGCTTTTTGTCTCTGTGAGAAGAAAAGAAGTGCTAAACTACTCAAAGGCCTTTTATCACATTCACATCCGAATCTCAGTCAAACAAGCCGAGACATGTATTCTATAATTATCAATTAATTAGAACTATGTTTTCTGAGAGTATAGACTTAATTCAATTTTTACGAAAATAATGTTGATAGGTGACCCAAATCGGTTTTAATACTCACGTTTAAAAGGACAGCGCCACTTGTTACCCTATACTTAAATGTTCGGACATTAGCCTATTTGTTACCCCCTCAAAGGCGACTCATCCTTCCTCTCACATAGTTTTGGAAACTGAAGTAAACTTATCCAAACGTCAGAGACTGCTTTACACTCTTTACTTTAAAGCAATTAACTAACTAGAAACACACACGCGCACACACACGCACACACACACACACACGCGCGCACACACACACACACGCGCACACACACACACACACACACACACACACACGCACACACACACACACACACACACAGAGAGACTCATGCTCGCTCGCCTTGGGACTTGGCACAGGTTCCGCTCTCTGGCGCTCTCATTTTCAACATGTTCTAACTTTCGTTAACCCAAAGTAATTTTCGTTTAATGGAGATCTGGACAAACGAATTTTGCACAGATATTTCCTGCATTAAAAACTGATGAGGTGATGGGCCGATTGGCCGCACCGATAATTTAACTACCTGATGAAAGAAGTCAAGATTGCAGCTACCAGAAATTTCTATCAGAAATAGAAAACTAAATATTCTCGGCCATTAGACGGCTTTTCAGTATTTTTTTTATACGGTCTTCTAAATTATAGTAAAAAATGGTCAATTAAAAATCCTAAAAATGTAATATTAAAACAAGGCAACAGTTTTAAATATACATATTTCTTAAATATATTATTCAGAAATGTTCATATATAGTATGCATGCAATATATGTCCATATATAATATATTTGAAGTGTAAACCAGTAGATAATCACTTCGTCCTCTTATTCTGTAACTCTGCCTAGTAAGTGAAATAAGCTACTTATTTGGCAAAGGTAATTTGAAGGTAATGAAAGGGGATGCGTCGGGTTAAGCTGAATTATGTCAATATTAAATTTGCCATTATCATCATTAAGTATGAAGGCGAGAGCTGCTCTGAACTTTATTCAGTCCACAGGGACCTGAAAGTCTCACCTCTATGCATTCAGCTAAGAACCATGAGAAATAATGTCTCCTCTCTCAGAAGACTCGTGCCTGCCATTTAAAACGTGGGGGCGCTGGGATGTAACGCACACTCTGTACCGACCAAAGACAATAACTCTGTAGTCTAATGGACACAAATCAAAGAACTGTTCGAACTGTATAATTTTATAACGAGCAAGTGCATTATGAAATCTTCATTTTCTTCAACCCGATCCGCTAGTCGCTCACCTCTGCAGACTCCAATATGAAGAGTGTTTTCGTGGATTTAATCCCTGAATAGGCTAATGCTTCCTCAACCGCGTTTGGTAGTCTAAACGAATTTTCAGGTCATTTACATATGCAAATGAGGGTTAATTGCAACAAACCCTGTCAGGCGATTCATGGGAGACGCCAGAACGCCATTAAAAAAACTGAACCAAGAAAAGGGTTGCATTTACGTGAGAGCATAGAATCAACAAACTGTTGTTCTTTAAATGAAACAATTTGATCACAGCTTCATGTGGCAATAGTGTGAAAGACTTGTTTAAACAAGAGGATGGTCTGGCAGTGGCTGTGACAAATAGCCTACGTACCACAGGAGGTAAATAAAATAAAGTGTAGCTTCTGGATTTGTGTCTGGAAACACTTACATGTTTTTTGCCAACGTCGACTGAGTCTGCTAAACTGGCAAATTATAAAAAAACGACGTTCTTATATGTTATTAGCTGAATGTTACTATTTGAAATGTAAACTGCGTGCTTTGTAATCAGATATATATATATATATATATATATATATAAAAAATCTATGTCCTTTTTTAGTGTGCCTGGTGTTTCCTCATTTCCGAGTCTAAAACATTTATTTAGACGAATCACACAGTGAAGGTATATTTTATGTGGTACTGAAGGAAATGTCCTTGTCACTTGTTCTGGGTTGATGATAAGCTGTGTTAATGGAGGAGCTCTGAGCCCACTGCGCTCCCACAGACTCCGGACAATATGGTCACATTTAAGAGGACAAAAGCTCAAGTTTGAGCTGCGTCTCACGTCTCCTGTGCTGGTCGCAATACAATTGCCCCAGTTCATTACAGTGACAGAGAAGAAATGTAACGCCAAGCTAGTGTAGGCAAACAAATGCATTTCGAATATGTAAAAAAATAAATAATCCGTGGTTCAGAAATAAAGCCTAAGCATCATTTTGTCTTTCTATACAGATAAATAACGCAGCTGCTGCAAAGTTCACCAGGACTGTAGACTGCACTTCCTTTTTCTTATCTCTAATGATACAATGACTCTACACGACATACAAATTGCATAAATTACTGTACTACACTGTGTGTATGTGTGTGTGAGAGAGAGAGAGAGAGAGAGAGAGAGAGAGAGAGAGAGAGAGAGAGAGAGAGGGGAAGAGAGAGGATTGGTACAGCTTCACATAGGTTTTAATCATTTCTGGTTTCTCTGGATTCAGACAGATACCTCCACACAGGCTACCCATCCCTTTTTCTCGGTTTCAGAAATAGTCCTAAATTGGATATTAGTCTTCAATTTGTCCAGCTTATGTTAAAGCGAGTAATTCCTTTGATTCCTTATAGTAAGCGCATTAGGGTTTTGGGCCACTTTGCTTGGTGTGTAACACTGGCAGGAGAGACTGAGAGCTCTGCCCCTGCTACGCTACACGACACCCTCACGTTGGCTATAAGAGGCTAAAATGTGCTTGTTCAAAAGAATAGATCAGCCCAATACAATCCTTGTCATGAGTTTTGCGGCATGTAATCGCATTGAGAGCCTTAGTCACATTATCACATTTCCCTGGTGGAAAATGGTGGGGCTTTGTTTGCCCATCGACTCGCCGCGAGCATGTGGGTTTATCAGAAATAAATCTCGATGGTCTGACTTGTGGATCGACTTACATTAGAGCATATATACTCTAAAATCAAATCAGCTACTACGACGTCTCTCTCTCTCTCTCTCTCTCTCTCTCTCTCTCTCTCTCTCTCTCTCTCTCTCTCTCTCCCTCTCTCACTCTGACACACACACACACACACACACACGCATATTTTTGTTGTTACAGTGCCATGTACCTTTAGCTAAGAGCAATTGGTATTTTATCTTTCTATAAAAAAGATGTTTGTAGAGGATCTACAAAAGCAAGGGAAAGATCTGGCTTTTTCCCAATTCAGATTTACACAGGCTGGTGTCGCAAATCCATCAGCATCAGCTCATGGGAATTAACCCTGCTCGGTGTTGATTTGTGACGAAGTACACGAATGTAACAAACAAACAAACAAACAAACAAACAAAAACATGGTCATTTTTTAGTTATT
>JAOUQW010000042.1:18815797-18843049 GCA_028565825.1 Olivaichthys viedmensis | reverse complement strand
AACAAACAAACAAACAAACAAACAAAAACATGGTCATTTTTTTAGTTATTATTTACATTATTATATATTTTATTTTATAATAATAATAATAGTAATAATAGTAATAATAATAATAATAATAATGATCGAATATATAATTAATATTATAGGTTATCTTTCTTAATCATCTTAATAAGATTATTTTCATTATTACTACAACCTATTTATTAACTACATTAAAACCTGTTTAAAAATCTCAAAGGAAAGGTCAGTGAGATTAAAAACAGGTACTGCGGGGGGTCAGTGCTAAGTCGAGACATGACTCATCTGTACTCAAAGCTTTCTGCCTCTTTCGTGTTCTGGTTTCCACATGATGTTTGGCTCAGCCGAGGCCGTGCAGCATTTAATACTGTGTCATGACTTCTCACAGCCAAAGCCTGTGTGAGGATGTGAGCTCTGAGCAGATCTCCTCCATGGGTCGTTGTGAACAAACCGGGAGCGCAAATGATTCGGCTGAACGCATTGAGAATTTACAATCACGTCCAAAGTTTTAAAAACACACAGTGTTATAGAAGAAAACCCCGACCAACGGTCTCTGACAAAGTTGTCTATTTGGCAGTCGCGCCTCCTATTGAACCACTAATTTATTCAAAGGAGATTTTTTTATCCCCATGATCTGATTATTATGATAATCAACCAGCCTAGACCCTTTTCTCTGCCCTTGTCTGGGTTCTGCCCTCGGTTCTGACAGCTAAAGCTGATTTGCACGGTCTCACAAACGGCGATTCAGTGGCCACATTCCTAGACTCTACAGAGAAATAAAAGCCAGAGACAAAAGGGGAACTGGAAGCAGACTTGATTTAGGCCTTGGGTTAGAGCTATAGAAAAGTCTTAAAGTCAAAGTATTATTAATAGGTTTACATTGGAAACCTACTATTTCACAAACCAACTATTTCCCCATTACATTGTAAAAAAAAAAATATTGCCATTATTTACAACATTTGTTTTGTTGTTGTAACTTTTTGTATATATAAAGGTAAATGGCTAAAATATAAGCTACCAACCAAGCTTAATAAAACACATATGGGATTTAATTACACAATGGCTTACATTTTTAGATCACATTATTCACACTCAAAAACAAGACAGATCAGACTGGTACATGTTGAATTTTATTGGGTAAAAAAAATATGCAATTATTAAGCAAATAACGTGGGAATGAATTAAAAGTCAGAAGGGCGGGGCCTCAATCTGACTGCCTGGTGTCATAAGGGGCGGGGCTTAGACGCGCTATATGTTTTTTGACTTGCACGTCGAGGTCCACAAAAGCGTTTCATACTCGGACCGGGACGCAAGAGTGGGCGGGGGGCGGCGGGGGGCGGCGGGGGTGGGGGGGTCATTTCGCTCTCCGGAGGGAAGGAGATGGACACCTGAACGGGACATATGGGTGTAGAGGCGGCGGGCTAGCCCGAGACACACATGCTGAACGGATGGGGCCGCTGCGACGTCACGCGGAGCCCCAGCCGCGCAGCGCACGAGCCAACACGAGACGACATTGGAAAGCGCGAGGCGTTTTCAACAGCACTGCTGTCCATGTTACCGAGAAACCCGTAAGTATATTGTGTTAAGGCCTATATTGTGCACGATATCTAAAAAGGCAGCTCGAGGGAAAACGGGCTTCGGGGGAAGCAGACGCGCGTTTGCCTTTTACAGAGGGTCTGGCGCTCAAGAAAGATGCACGCGCGCGCGTTTCTCATTTTTATAACGTGCATAGTCTATTATAGCCGGAATAATATTTTCAACAACGCGCAGTGGATGATACATTTTGACATATGCTTATATATTTGGATCACAGCCCTGTTTAACATTGACGTTTAATCGAATCTACAACGTGTGGGGACGCCAGGTGGGTTCTGCGTTAGGCAGCCTGATAGACATGACTCTCGTATTGGTGATTACGGGCAAAAGGTTTTGTTATTAGTGAAACCAACTTTGAAACTGGGAATCTTTGAATGCATCTGGCCATACTGGGATATGCGATGAGGCAATACCAGCATCCATGTGCTCTTCTCCGCCGCCTTGACTCGATGTAATCTTTTCCTGAAAACAGATACCCAAACTAACATCGGCGTCCTTGGATAGCATCAAAATCCAAGGTATCTATTTTTTCGTAGCTGCAATCGTACTGATGCACTCAAGTCTTTAGATGTATTTATTGTATTGGGTATGACCACTAATTGCTTTTGGATAGGAATTCACCAGCAAAGCGGTGACAGCTCTCGCTCAGCGGGGACAACACAAACTCTTCTTGTTTTTGCCTTATGATATTGAATAGACAGATATTAGGATTCATGTAGGCTGGCTTGGTAAGCATACTTGTGGTCTGTGTCGGTCAGTGAGGGACGTGCGCATGGCGCGCGTTAATCCTCACAGCGCGTGTTCACAGTTTAATCCAGAGGCTCTCAGGCCTCGAAACACAGGAATGCCGAACTGCAGCATTATACTAGGCCTATAACATGCTTTACTGTGTGGGTCCTCTCGCACCAGATTGATGAAACTCCCAAGACTTCAATTCTAAATGAAACATTGTTTCCAACTCGTAGAAGCAAAAAAAAATGCGCCTTGTCAAAAGTCGAAAGGCCTATTCCCTTTTTTTTCCCTGTATGTAGGGCTAGAAAAAAACTTAAAGAGACGCAACGATGAGCAGCGAAATAATACCAACGCAAAACACGTTTAGAAAAAAATGTTGATCACACACACACACGCACGCACGCACACGCACACACACACACACACTACGGTATATTAAGGCCTATCGCATCATTTGGGCTGCTATAACCATGTCTTATTTAAAATTCATGAAATGATGTTAAATAGCAGGAAACCACGCCTTTCACATCGCCCTGAATTTAGCCTCAAGCAGTAACGTACTAAATATAGCATTTATTCTCTTAAAATCTTTATTATTCTCTTCCAAACACGGAGTGGGAATGGAGTTTTGCTTATTTCTCTTTTTTTCTCTCTCTCCAGAATCTCCACGACAGAGTCTGAAGGACAGGAGCCCATGACATGATGGTAATGATTTTTTTGTTTGTTTGTTTGTTTGTTAACCCCTTTCACCCCCATCATTTACAATTCTAGTTTTCTACTCCCAAAATTGCGTATCGCCTCGTACAGTAATATGTACCAAAACAGGTGGTTATGATAAGTTATAATTTCATAATTACCTCCCAGTCCAGCACGTGGCCATAGGGGTCACCTCGAGATTGCACAGACCAAATCCATCACCCTACCAGTAAACCCGCGCAATAGCAAATCCCATTTGTGATTAGAAAACGCTGCAGGAGGCGCAGCAAATGAAGGAAAACAATCACACTCACGGCATGTCATGTAAGTGCTGTTAAATCGTATGGTGTGACGCAAGACACAGCAAGCCAAGCCAGAACGATCAAACGGCCACATACACAGCCTGTCTACAGTCCCCATGATCATTTACACATTTAAATAGCTTAATCACTAAAACACCCGTGATTGTGTATTTTTTCAATGAACGATTTTGATCACAATATTACAGGACACAGCTTATTACATAATTATAACACCCGAGATGCTGATCTCCCAGAAGCGTCACTGCGTAACACGTCATCCACCGTTCAGCCAACCACAGGCTATTTGGCGCATACAATAAAAAAAGAAGAGTGACAGCGGGTTGACCACTGGCTTATATTCAGTCATTGAATATTAAAGAGGAGAATCGATATTCAGTCTACATTAAAAATCTTGATATATGCTATGTAAACACATTGTATTTATAGATGATTATTATTATTATTACATTTACATTTAGTAATTTAGCAGACGCTCTTATCCAGAGCCTTACAAAACATGCAAACAGTTATTAAGCAAAATGTTTTAATGTTGCTGATCATGGATTCTTTTAAAACAGTAATTATCGTATATGACAACACAATCATGGTGTTGTGGTGTCACTGTACATAGGAGGTAAAAAGAGGATGTAAAAAAAATAATAATCATAAAAGTTATTTACTAATAACAGTGTGGTAATCTAATGCCAAAGAATAGTAGCGTGGCAGAATAACAATTTAAAATAAATGAGAACATTTTTAGGTGTTTATATTTCCTTTCATGCAATTTTCATTTTGTTTGCTTTTTTATTTTTCATTATTATTATTCAATTATTATTATTATTATTATTATTATTATTATTATTATTATTATTATTGCATTACTTAAGCGGTCTTAACATGCATATTTGTGAGTCAGTGGTTTGTGAAAAATGGTTGTTTGACAGATAGATCTTAAATTCCTTGTTTAATGTCACAAAGGGGACTATGCTAATAACTAACAGATAAAGTCAGGACAGATTGTACTGTAAACAGCATTCTGCAGGCATTTGTAAAATAATTAGGTGATGGGAAATGGATAGAGCATAGTGTAAATGAAAATGTTTGAACTTGACCCAGCGTTGCCATTTTGGCAGGCACAAAAAGTTGTACTGAATGATTTTGATCTCTCTCTTTCTTTCTCTCTCTTTCTCTCTCTCTCTGATTACAACACCACAGAGAGGTAATGGGAAATGGCTCCTTACACAAAGGCCTTTAATTGGACCAACTCCTCTTTCATTTGCATATGTACTGTTTGTGTGCATGTGTGTGTGCATGTGTGTGTGTGTGTGTGTGTGTGTGTGTGTGTGTGTGTCACAGAGGAAGAGAGGGGGATTTTCCTTAGATAAACATACATACTTGGTGGTGAATTTGGGGAGAATTAAAACAAACACACCTTTGTCAGCTCAGCAAGTGTTCTCCTTTCATTTAGAAATAAATCTTAGAATTTGCAGGGAGCATCTGAAGCCATCTCTCTCCCAGTGAGAGAGGCCCGTCATGTGAGACAGAACGAGTAGTTAGTGTGGTCTGTATGCGTCTACATCCAGATGTGACTTGGGTCTTGTCATTAACACAGCCTGTCTGTTTTGCAATGCCTATTCAATAATTATGCCACATTAGCTAAGACAATATGGCGTAATTTTCAGCATTTATAAATTGTCAAACAAACTAGTCTACTACTCTCTGTGGTTTAGATTATGTAATTCTCTACCTCTGAACCTATGACAATTTTTTTGTCTAATAATCATATAACCAATTAATACACTGATTAAATGATACTGAAGTAATGTTTTGTTAAAACACATTGGACTCACTGAGTCCTAATTGCAGAGCTAATCAAAAGCTTCTCTATTTTTAGGTCTGAATCTGAGTCTGTCATTTCCCCCATGGCTGGAAAAGAAGGTTGGCCGGAGGGGTTGGCTGTTATCTTTGGTTATCTAGCTGTATGAGTGATGTACGTTCTTCATAAAGCTAGATAACCGAAAGTAACAAGAATCCCATTACACACCTGAATGGCCCCGCCCACTCAGCACTCCACATCCCGCCCCTTGCTTTCTCTTGTCTTCTCACAAGAGCCAAGACATGATAGGGCATACAGATGGAACAGGAACGGTAAGATACTTTTCACCATGTTGTATGATCTGACACATGATTTTTGTTTTACCTCATCAGCGATACAATGTATCAGATTTTATAGTAACAGAGTTTGGATTGTCTGAGAGCTACATTATTAATGGCTCCTGAGGGAATGTTTAGGAGCTGAAAGAAGTGAATGTATTCATTCTGTATTTATTATTCGCACACTTGCTTAGATTTTGAAATTGTCCCTTTACTGACTAGACCACTCTAGCACTTGTTCAAACTAGTATTAGTCTCAAGTCATTCTGGTTATGAATTCTTACAGATTCCCCTGTTTCCACTTTTTTAAAAGTCACTCTGGATAACAGAGTCTGCCAAATGACTAAATGTACAATATGAATGTTAGCACAAAAGGTCTGTCTCAATTCCTCTGATATTTTTTTTGAGCATCGTACTGTGGCCTGGTTAATCATACATGATCACTTTTAATCTGTAATCTCTTGATGCCAGAACCCAGTGCAGTGCAGCCAGGGGTTTAATGTAATAGTCACATGGTCACTCGCTGGGTCTCACAGATGCCTTTATAGCACTCAACACAGAACACCATACTTTAGGCGGATTAGTTCACCAGTAGAACATTTCAGCGCTAGCATACAGATTATTATAATGTGGTACATACTCAGTTTTTACTGTACAAAACACCAAAAAGTTCTTTATGAAACTAAAATACATCTCTGACTAATCAGTAGGAAATATGGCCTTTTCATTTTGAACCTGGCCTTGTGTGGTTGTTTAGATCACTGTTTTGATTGATTTTGGCACTATAGCTCTCCTAAGCAAATTTGGCTGCTAATTCAATGCTTTAAGAGCATTTGAACCATGGGCCAGCACTTGCTTGAGGTCGATTTTTTGTGGCTCCTACAGAGAGGTGGCTGATTGGAGCTGACACTTCTTCATGTTGTGAATGGGCTGGAATGGACCCAACACTGGGATGAATATAAACAGAGAGGCTTGATGAGATGGTACTGAATAGTGTTCTGTTCCTTACTGTGAGCCAGTGGACAGAGCTACTGACCCAGAACCATACTGCTGACAGCAGCTATTAGGAGGACAATCCCACAATTTGAGGCACCATGGAAGCCAGAGCCAGCTGGAGGCCTCTGGCTAATCAGATCATCACACCTTCACACTTGATCTCATTCAGAGTTGTACCACTATTTCTGGGCAGGATGCATTGCTTATTGATTAAAGCCTGTAAATAACTCCCTTTTCAACAAGACTCATAATAGGGAATATTTAAGCAAACTGTTATGGTAACAAAACCTTAATAGTGTCAAAGGGCAAATATACATTCGCATTTAGTTATTTGGCACATGCTCTTGTCTAGCGTGACCGACAAAGAGATTAATCAGAAAGATTTTATAAATTTATAAAGATCTTATCCTAGCTTGTGTGACAAGTGTACATTTCTATGTAGTATGCTATGATTTGGACAAACAAGGGCTCAATGCTATGCACAGAGTTTAACTGCAGTTTATATGAAGCAGTCATGTGTGCCTTTTCACATAAACAGTCTCTGCCCTTGACTATGTAATAAACAGCAGCATCAGCTGAGTGGCCATGGTCAGGGCCGGCTGCTGCAGTGCAGCTGCTGTATCACACCGTGTGGTAGCCTTGATAGTAAAGTAATAAATAAAGGAATAAATTATTCTAATTTGTACTGCAAGCACTCTGATAGGATGCTGATATTCACCTGTACACAACTGAACAAAACTGGAGTAACATAAGGGTCTGTGTGGTCTCAGCAAGGCTTGGCACTTTATGTCCTGGAGTCTAGCAAAGTGTGAGTCTCAGGGTAACCTCGATATCCAATGAGCAGCATATGCCATCATCCTGCCAGGAACATATGCCATCTACATAGCTTGGCCTGGCTGGGGGAGCATTATTACAGCTCTTTTGTCAAAGTAGAGATAAAATGATAATTCTGGAGCATCACTTGTCATGCATGTGTGCCTTCTGTCATATGCACCTTTTCGAAATATCTGACATTAACATGATTTGTTCTGGCTAGGTAGGACTGAGGTGATGGTTAGCCTTCAGTGTGGTAGACCTAGCTCATGGCTTCAGCATGACTATAAAAGTTTTTAACAATCCTTTAGCAAGCCAATTTAAGTTCTAGAAACATCAATTGTGGACTTCCCCTCTTCTGCCTTCTCTCTGCTTCCCCCTCCAGTTGACTGTACTGTTTATAAAGCTAGCTCACTTGTCAAACAGACACAATGGGTTCCTTTACTACTCTTTCAAAACTGCTCAGTCACAACTATTGAGTTGTTGTTGGAGCAAAGCTAGTCGACCCCTGTCGCTGCCCTTCTTTCGATTGACAGAACACACCAATTGAGCCCCAAAATGGCTGCACTGTGGGATAGGAAACTGAGGACTAAATGCCCGTCTTTTTAGACCCCCCAGCCTCCGCCTAACTGTCACCCCCGAAGAGATGTGAATGTAGTTCAGGCAGTTGGCAAAGTCAATGGGCCCACTCACACAACGGAGATTAAGTTTGGTAACAACAGTAACAGGTGAGGGTCAACATTGTACAGACCACATGAGAAGCTGTAAGTCAATTCTTCCCACATGCCTTATAACTGCATGGACACAAGAGCAAATGGAAAACCCATTTAAATTTAAAAGTGGGTTTTCTTAGACTTTCTCCCTTGATAACTGAGGTCATTAGGAGTGATCAGTAGAACACTAAAGAGCCCCAAAATGTCATCAGTTGTTGTACTCATTCGATGACGTGTGCAGGTCCTTAGATTAGCTTTACTGTTATGGAAGATATGGAGAAAAAATAATTAAAATTCCGTATTTGGACATTTACTTGATACTTCATTCCCATTATGATTTTACTACATCTAGTAAAATATAGGAGAACTGCGTTTTTACTCAGATTCAGATTATAAATTTGAAGTTTGTTTAAGATTTTGCTTTGTTATTCTAATTACACAGACATTGCTAACAATGTTTGGAAAATAATCCTGACAAATAAAACAAACAGTGCTGGTGAACCTCACATCGGCTTGCTTGTGTGCTCTAAATCTGTGCTCAGTCTGCAAAAATGTGTTTTTTTCCTGCGCATCACTTGGATGGCTGTTCACATATTGGTCAATTATGTTGCTTGCTCTCTAACACACCTACAGGTCCACTGAAAGCATACAATCCCATTGTTACCTCAGCTGTTAATGTCAGAGGTTTTACAATGGTCCCTATTCGCTCTATTTGCATAAGGCATTTTTCTAACAAGGGCCTGGAGAGGGCTTAAGAGTAGGGCCACTTTAGAGGGCTGCTGCTGCAAAAAATGTCAAGTGCCAATTAGAGAAGGTTTGCTGCCATTCAGCAGGACTACACCCTTCTAATTCCACTTCTTACTTTCTCCCATCAAACTCTCTCACACTCTTTCCCCCTTAAACTCAGTCTCCCCTGGACCGCCAACCAGCGTCACCTTAAAACAAAGACTGTGAGATTGTGAAACAATAAGAAAGCCTCTCTATCAGGCTTGAGAGATCAACATATTTTATCCATCATCCTGCCTTCCACTCCATTGCATACATCTGGAGATAAACTACATGTTGTTTGTGTCATATTAGATTACACAGGCATTGAGTCAGAGTGCCAATTCAAATCTGGGGGAAGAAGGAAAATAAAGCCAGTTCTGTGGTAAATTCTGATGATTATGATAAGTCATTTAAGCTGGTGTACATTGGTGGAATATTCTCTGTGGTATACGGCATTCCTGTTAGTCTACTGCATTTTATAGCCAGGGCTCAATTACTGGACATGATATTAATGGCAACAACAAGGTCATTTGTCAAAGAATGTTCCTGCTGCAGTGGTGTCTCATTTAATCCCTATAAAAAAACATCAAATGCCAAAAAGCAGCTTTTCATTTACAGTCGTGGATGTTATTGTGAGTGTTGATTTAAAACTCATAAGGCATATTACAAGGATGGAAGCTGAGAGAATAAGAGCGATGGTACGGTCTTACATAGACAGCGGAAATCGTTTTTTGTTCACCGTGGGCCACCGTTGTTCCTTCTCAGCACGTTTACCTCCTGCCACGCAAAAAGATTTATCCCTTGCTCTCTTTCTTTTTCATTCAATCTCTCTGTGTAGATTTTTCCCAGCCTTGATTCTCAGATGGTTGAGTCTGATTTGCATGCATTTGCATAATGAAAGTCATTTGCATGCTCAGGGGCAGACTGTACCATGTGAACAGACATTAAAAGGTGTGCGTGTGCGCACATGTCTGATTGGGTGTACGATGGCTCCCACACTTCCAACCCAGCAAACTCATGTTTATATTTTCACGCTCTTTCTCCATTTTTGCTCTTTCATACAGATGTCCAATCTCTGTCTCGAAAAGATGGCAGCAGAAGGGAAGGAAAACATGGAGTATGTTAAGGAGGAGGGGCAGGTTGGTGTTGAGACTCTCTGCGGCCCACGATGCATTACTGCTCTCAGCCCCTCCTCTCGCTGCCTGCCCCTTCCTCTTGTGACGAGCGGCAGTCTACGCTTCACCACCATCTTAGAGAGCGCTGGCATGAAATGGAAGAGGGAGGAAGAACGAGCAGGTAGACCCGCCATCGCTCTCCTCCATCTCACATCTGCCTATAGACAAACACACATACACACACACGCATAGTGTAAGCCCCCTCTCCTTTCAGCATGGAGACTTTTTTAATTACAGCAGATGCGTTTCTTAATTGTGAAAATCACACGTCGCTGGCACTAAATTGTACTCGCTTGCATTAAATCATTCTCTGCCACAATGGAGGAGTCAGAGCGGGCATCTGCGGGCATAAGAAATGAATAGAACGCCATCAGGGATTCTGCTGCCCGCCTTGCCAGACATCGAGATGGCGAGCTGCCATATTGAAGAAAACTAGGGAGACTTTTTCTCACATCTTCAGGCGCTACTCTGAAGAGCATTGCTGCCCTCAGAGATGCAAAACTAATGGACAAATATGACAAATTAAAGATTCTCAGTGTGCTATTGAAATTACTACAGAGATTGTATTCGACCTTTTATTAGACATTAGCACGTTTACATTATGTGTAGGCCTATATGTAATTGACACTTGGTAATTATTTTCTAGTTTATATTTAGAGGTGGGGCAGAGGAGCAGAGAGAGGTGTGATCGAGGAAAGGTGGCTGGGATTTGATAGAGGAGTTTCAACATTAATGGTGCCTCTGTCTTAGTTAGTTTTTGAGAAGTCGCTGTACAGACAATTCGAGTATTGTTCTCCCGGGTGAACTTGTTGTGCCTATTGAGGCCAGGGAGCTGTAAGTTTAAAACCTGCTTAACTAAAACACCAATTAGAGCCGGCTGGGTCCGATTTCCAGAGAGAGATCAGATAAACAATGCTGCTCATTGTCCCAAATTTGCTCAGAGAGCTGCCTTTGTTTGGGTCTCCCTGCTCGAGGTCCAGACAATGCCATGGCCCAGCTGATATAGTGCAGGGTGAGTGGTGTGCTCCTGGCAAAGAGCAGAGCAGAGGAGATGCAGTTGGCCTGAAGACTAGTGAGAGGACGGCAGACAGACATCAAGAATTTATAGCAAGACTACTGGGGTTGTGTAAAATATTTTGATTTCAAAAGCTTTCACTTAACCCTGTTCTGGCTGTCTGTCTACTGAATGTTCACATTTACTGAATTCTGGAACTCAAGTTAAATTCTCTTCTATTATTTGCACATAATATCAACTTCCAATCTAGAATTTTGCACAATGAACTCAGGAACTGTTTCTGAGTCAAGTTTTGTTGTGTGTAAAACCACTGAATTTGTTTCTGTGTCTATAAAACACTTGGAGTCTATGAAGCCGAGGCTTTATTGTATAATTGTGCGTCAGTAAACAGGTGGTAATGTGGGGATGAGTCTGGCTTAGAGAGGCCTGAGGAAATTATGCACAGCTAAAACAATACAAACAGCAGCGCCTCAGAGGCTGGCTTTAGTGAGGAGATGATGGAGAGTGAGGGTGCAGCGGCAGCTTGTGTCTGGGAGCGTGTGTTAGAGTGTGTATAGCTGGGAGGCAAGTAGGGCATGGGCAAGGGGGCAGACACTCTCATGTCTGCACACACACACCCACCCCTCCTTTTGGGACGACCAAGCAGCTGGTCTCCTGCTCTCCATGCAGGCACCAGCCTTGGGAACAACCACAGTGAGGCTCCCCAAAGAAAATGGGCACCCAGGGCCCCCCAGATCTGAGGGTGTCTGTACACCCCTCCTCGTTGTCTCACCCCCCCCCAGCGATGCCGAGGGCCTGGGAAGGACTTGAAGTTCACGGCCAGACCGCCTATTGAGCTGACAGGCTGACTGTTTGCTCAATTCAGCCCCCCATTCAGGCCCGAGTGGGGAGGGAGGGGAGCAGTTACACAGTAGCACTGCAATGGCTATTCATTCAGTGAGAGGGGAATCAGGAAAGAAAGAAAGTAAAAAAGAAAGAAGAGAAAGAAAGAGAAAGAAAGAAAGATGGAGCAACTGAAAAGAAGAGGTGCATATATAAAAGTGAGGATTCAGTGTGCCGCATTTGGCTCCGAGACGGTTGTGCCCACCAACAGACCCAGAATCGAAACAGACCGTCTTTCTGTAGAGCTAACACCCCATGCCCCCTCCTCTCTCTTCCAGTCCTGCTGCCCAGATTTAACAGGACGCGTGCTGTGGGTGTAAATTCACCTCTTTCAGCTCGGTCTACAATGAAAACAGTGTGCCGTCTATTTCCTGCGGTCCCCGTGGCATACCCTCACCCTCATTCTCAACACTCATCTGTACTTCCTCTCACCCCAGTTCACACAGTCTTTCTTTTTTCTATTTTCTATCACCTGCATTCAGTGATGCCCTAGGAACAGTTTCCCATTAGCTATATGTAGTGAAAGCACAAAGCTATTCACATATAAGTGTAAAAGGGCATAACCACATCACTATCACCTTCATCTGCTAGATCTGCTAGAACAGGACAACTATTCTAACATGTCTCAGATCACATTCTTTGGTCTTTGAATGCAATTTGACAAACCTCTGAACCAATCAGACCCCAGTATAATTCCATTTCAAACCAGTGTTTACTGAACCAGAAGAAGAGGTCCTAGTAATATTTGCAATGATGACGGTGGTCTGCTTGCTTTCCTATTTACCCCATGACCTTAATATTTTAAGTTGCTTGCCTGAGCTATGCAGCAGAGGCTGGGCTTACTCTGTAGTCCACTTTAGCACTGCAGACTTAGGACCCGTCACATGCTTCGTCTTTGCTTTAGCCTCAGAGTGTACCAAGCGCTGAGATGCCTTCAACTTCGCCCTCAATCTCCACCTGGCACTTGCTCCCTTTGCATAAGCTACAAGTCCATAAGATCACCCATAGGCTGCATTCAATCCTCAAAATACTAAACTTATTAAAAATATTCAGTCAATTACAAATGTTGTGTAAAGGTGCCAATTAATTTCAAGTATTTCATGACAATGAGTAAAGCCACATTGGCTACTGTGTACCGCTATCTATCACTATGAATAGGATTTGTGATTTCTACTGTTATTGACAAACCTACAGTACATTTGGTTTCAAATTGGTCTCTATCATTCTTCTGTGAAGGGGCAGTATTCCTATTCTGTTTCTAATCTTTTCCCCTCTATCTTTTAGGTGATGGAAGAATAAAAGAGTATTCTGACATCTGAACATGGATGACAAATCAGTGTCTGCTGATGAAGTACTTTGCCTTGACACAGATGTCTGCACCATTTAATTGTGTCCCCCAACATTTTAACATTGTAGCACTTTAAAATGCCTTTTTTTTGTGCTAATTTTGTTGTTTGAATTCTTTTTAATTATGTTTAATTATTTAGCATGTTTTTGTTTTGGTTTTATGTTTGTTTGTAAAAGTTATGATGTATTATATTCTATAATCTATTACAATCTAATAATCTAACATTAGCTGTGCATGCTCCACCTGCAGTAGAGGACATGTATTCACCAGTGAATTAAAAAAAAGAAAAGAAGCTCACTCAAGTAAACCAATGCAAAAGGATAATCGGCTGATGCTTAAATCACGTACTTTAAATTTCTTTCAATCATAGCATCTCAGACTAATTTGATACAATGACGTAACAACCCACTGGAAATCTATCGAGGTGGGTTGACATTAAAAACAAATGAAATATTTTGTGTTTTGTATGTTTGTATAAACACGTGTATTTGAATGAGAGAGTTCATAAATGTATAACTATTCAGTATTTTGCAATATAAAGTTCATTTGTGAATTAGTCTAATGTAACCATTCAAGTATGTGTTATAGAAGAATTTTTTTTTTTTTTAAATGGATTTAACCCAGGTCAAGACAATCTTCTGGTCAAATCTGTTTATATAGGTTGTTAGCACAAATTCAATCTTTAGCATAGCACACTTTACACATTCATATAACCTTTCTCCTCTCTCCTTCCTTTTCTCTTACTTTTTTATTTAATGTTACAGGCAAGAAATTACACTGTTTTAGTTGATCATGATCTTATATTCAAAGTGAATATCTAAATGTTAGCTTCAGATGGTTTCGAGATCATGAACGAGGTGTATGAATGTGAGACCCACGGCAGCAGTGAACGGTTACTGCACTTCAATTGAACAGCTCTGTGTTTTGACATTTACACACCTGGTGTAGAGAGAGTTGTTGTCTTTATTCTTTATGCAATTGCATTGGACTTGCAGTCATTAATGATCAGTGTAGGATCTGTGTTAAGTAGCTGGAATCTTCTTCAAAATTTAAAACAGTAATTCAAATAAGTTATGAACCGTAGTGGTGTACCATTAGGGAGAAGAAATAAACTTATACTATAGTGTACTTTACTTGGGATGTGTTATTTTGTTTAGTTTTATTCTATTTAGTCTATTCAGCCTGGTTGAACCTGCAATCAGGAGAAGTAAATGATAATCACACTTGCACTAGTAGCTCATTATCATGTTGGAGATGATATTTTAAAATTATTAATGAGTAGTATATTTTTTTGTTTTGAATAATAACAATTCCTGGTCTGTTATTTCATTTAAACACATTTAAGTATTGTTTAGAGTTCATATTCTTATAATCGAATTTGGGCAGAGGCAAATATATTTTCCTAATTGTCTATGCAAATATATTAATATTTTATATAAATATTAATATAATAAAAATCTATTTTGAGATCCAGTTTTGTTTTCATGGACAGTGATGTCTCTAAAACTTTTGAAGGCAATCAGCAGAATGTGAGTAATTATTATTTTACATAGAAATGTAAAAGAAATGTGAGAACTATGAGAAAAAATAATTTACTATGCAATTTATGTGAATCACAATGATGCACGTGTTTAAATGTTATATTCTCTTGCTGGTGTGAGCATATTTTTGAGAAGTAGGCAACTTGTTTGTTCTTTAAGACTAATGTGATTAACTCTGTCCTAGGCTACCATTTGTGCCTTTAAACGAATTTGTCCTGTAATGGATACTAATAAAAGTTTACATTGAAAACAAAGGAGAACTATTTGGGTTTTTTAAAACAGTGTAATAGGAAATAATGTTGGTAATGCAGAGGTATTCCGTAATCCCATCATAGTGATGCTTTTCTCAAGTGTTAATATATAATCTAGGTTACTGCATATATACTAATACTGCATTTCACAAAAATTAACAAGGACATTCTTTAATATGATATTATGATGAACTTTATATGTTTTACATGCCAGAACTGTTTAACAAGCAAACATTAAGGTGTGCAAGCTTGCAAGATGCACATCATTTTTATATAGGTGGACCTTTCTGATTCCTATACACACACAGTGAGTGGTTTTACAAGCACTGACATGGGTGTTTACAGCCTAGAAGCTTGCAATAAAACTGCTTGATGCCTACATTAATATGCCTAGCGAAGGATATTATGCCCTCGTAATCCATGCAAAGTCGCAGTTGCTCCTGTTTCTGCAGTCCCACACATACTGGACAAAAATCTCCTTTAATGAAGGTCCAGATATATACAATGTAAACGATAATAGGCAGATTCTAGAATTCCTCTGGAATCTACAGTTCTGTTTAATCCAATTATTCTGCATACAGTTAATATAAAAGAGATCCCGCTGAGTCAGGTTCAGAAACTGGCATGGATGGTGACATCTCTGTGTTTCTTGGGTGCTTTGAGAAACCTAATATCTCTCAGCTATCAGGGTGCCAAGAGGCAGGGTGCACACTGTACTGTAGGGTGTAATAAAGCTGGTATTAAACACTTTTGGGCAATACCACAAGGCAACAAAAGGCACATAACAGGATTAGACCTGGCTGCCGTACTTCATGCCTCACTCAGAGCTGGGTCACCTATAGGGCAGGAGCCACGAGTCCTCTTACTATCAGCAACTGTTTCATATGCACAGCATAGCTATTTAAAACTGAGGAGACTAGTTGTATTTGTTGTGAAAATCACATAAATAGAATTCAGAGAAGAAATAAACTTCAACATGTGGTTAAAAATAGGACAGTATTTCATACAAACTGTAAAACAAAACTGTGCCCTTCATTACTTCTCAATCTGCAGTTCTGTGCTTCAGCTTAATACGTTATGAACAAGCTTATTCAGGATCTTAAAATTCAAGTTTAATATCTCCTATTCTGCTTACAGTAAGCAATTTTTAAAACGTATTTCTTTTTCTGTGAAGTCAAATAAAAAAAACATGTATCCAGTGTGTGATGGCCTTGTTCACATATCTAAAATGTAAATGTGTTGATAGATGTTGGTTATCTCTTGCTGACAGAGCCTTAGTCCTGCTGGAGTGTGTTTGTTGAGGTGGTCGGTCGCCTGAGCTCTGTACTCGCCTCTCTCTCAGCATGATTAGCATGCTAAAGCGCCAGCGTTCAGGAGTCTATTATGTGAACTGTGGAGAGAAGCTCTCTCTCTATCCTCTTGTTTACCAGTTGCCAGGACACCAAAAGAGCATCCATTGGCTGAGCAGTGGGCTATGCCAAGAGTGAGCAGTTGATTTGCTCTTTTAATTTCTGAATAAGGTCTTGATTGTTAATACAGTGGTTATCACCTGCTGTTGGTACGAGAAAAGAATTGTCCTCGCCCATCAAAATGGCGAACTGAAAGAGTGCTGAGTGAAATGGCTGATGATAGTTAGGTTTAGGCCAGGATAAAATATATACTCTGGTTATACTTTATTCGCATTAGGCCAGGTTGGAGTAGATTGATCTCCCTGTGTGGACATTATTTGCAATTGCGAGTACATTTTTGTGGTACCAGCTAATAGATGAATGGGAAAGACAAAACATAATAATTCTGTTGAAAAGTGTAAATCATACTGCCAATACAACAGGCTATAAAATAGTATAAAGTTTTTTTTTTTTTTCATTACTACTACAAAACACTACTTTGGTGCTCTCAAAAAGGGCTTAATTGTGATGTTGTTGAATACAGCTTTTAAATGGACAACTATACCTAAAAAGTTTGATATATAAATACTGAAATACTGTGTTTCCACTATGGAGGCGTACTGAAGCACATCTTAGTGTACTAGTGTACATGAATATCCCCTGAAAAACTATGTTGGACAATGCAATGAGTTAGGCACATAGAGCCCATAAATATTTGGGATATTAGGAAATAACATAGTTGTTGAATGAATGAGTGTGTGTAAATAAGTGTGTGAGAGAAAGAGAGTTTAGTGTATCAATGCGTGTCCTTATTTGTAAGTCAAGTGGATGATTCTGTGTTGGAGTGCCATTGCGTTTGCCTGAAGGAGCTGAGAAATATTTCCAGACAGAAGCCCCTCCTAAAGACAGCCATCATCCATCACTTGCGCTGGTCTAGCCCTCTCCCACCACTTTTCTTTGACTTCATTGTGTGCACTTCTCTTCACTAGGAGTCTAATTCAAACAGTCAATTCCACCATACTTCATCCCTTAAAGTATTAACTGACAGAGTATTTCTACATTGACTCTCTACAATAATAATTTGTTTACATTGGGTTCAGGTTGTGCAGACTTTGTTTAAAGACTAAGCCAAGCATTAAATGGTGAACTGGAGACAAATAAGAGTATATATTGGGACATTTTTTCAATATATAACATTTAAACACGCACATTATTCTGAATCCTGGAATCATGACTGCACTATAGGATCTGATGACAAATTGATAATAATTGTAATAATAATAATAACTGTTATTGATAATAATGATGTGCCAAACACTGTTAGCTATTGCAAAGCTCACACTGTTAAAAGAGATTCACAAACAATAGGATAAAGGATAGCGATACATTTATTTTTCAGTCAGTGTGAAAGAGGACACGGCAGTATGATCAAGTTGATTTGCATGCCCAATTGTCCTGATATTCATTTCGAACACTCAGTAAAGCTGAAATACTTGTTAGTTTCTATGAAAACCCATGGTTACTAAATTTGTGAAAATACATGGATACCTACCTATTTAATAAAATTATGATAAAATTTTTCTACAAAAAATCAGACTGTATTCATCCTTAATTCTACTATAAGAATTACAAAACGATTGTCTTTCTGACTGCCGTACTCCAGCTGTGAGAAGAGTCACTGTCTGTCTGGCTTGCAAATCCCTCCATTGGGGTACAGCCACTAAAGTCACTCTGGTAAAACAAAAGAAGAAAACCTAAAGTGGAGGGTGTGGGAACAAAATTTTCTCTGTGCATTCAGATTATGGGAAAACAAACTGTCCCGTGGGGCGTTCACATGTAGACGGGGTCTCTTTGGCCCACAGTGCTGGCGTGAATGACGAAGGCCCTGCTGTTAGGAGAGAAGAGCATGCGGAGGGTGTGAAGAGTTAATGCCGACAGCTGAACAATGGGAGTTTTTTGGGGCGACAGGGAGGAGCAAGAGGGATGGGCCTGAGGTCAAGGGAACCTAAGGGGGTTCAAGTTCAAGGCCATTGTCGTTGTCTGGCATTTTTAAATACGCATACCCTTACTCAAACTTGTCCCAACATTAAACTCAGAGCATATACACCCTATTTTCTTTACCAAGGAGGAGAAGACTGTGTTGGTGAGCAGAATCAGAGTGCAGCGCTGTTACCTGATTAATGGGACTATGCTAATGCTTGGGGAGCAAGTTTGAAAAAGTTGGAGGTTCTCTGCTGCTAATAAAGTGTTTGATTCCTAAAATGTAGATCACACAGTACTCAATGACAGTTGGTCCTCGATTTCTCACATGAAATTAGTGACTGCCTACAATACTAAAAAAGGGCCAGCTAGGTTTTCTACCTTTGAATTCTTATGGTGTAAAATATTGTTCTATTATAATACCATTTGATTCAGACAATAAACAGGTCAAAGAAACTTTTACCCAATCAAGACTGATACCTGAATGGCCTCAAAATAGTTCTGGATGGATGAATATATTTGGATGTTAAATGGTTCAGCAATAGTTTATGATACTTGAGTCTCTTGTGTATTGTGTCAAAGGCTCTAAACGGACAGTTGATGTAATATTGTTATTTTAATATGCCCATTTCGTCACACATACAGAGAGAGAGAGAGAGAGAGAGAGAGAGAGAGAGATTGCAAGAAAGAGTAAGGAATACAGAGACTGAATACACTCTGTGGTGTTGTTGTAACTGCTGGGAGTGGGCCCTATGCCATGCAGCACCTCTCCATCACTCCCTCTCTCTTTATAGCTTTCATGCAGCCTTCTGGTTGCCTTAGCAACTGGGATGGCACTGACTCAGACAAGCGAGGGGTCCGCAGCAGTGAACAACACTGCTACACACATGCACACACAGAGTCTCATGCCTACATTCAATGATTTGTACAAATACATAATAGGCATAGACCTGATAATTAATCCCCAAACACTGTGGGCTGATTTTTTTTCTATAGATGCATAAAATGCATTACTGTGGACTGAAATTCATTTTCAGATAGGGTATCTGCTTATATGAATATGAATCCCTATATGCATCTGATATGCCTAAGTTTACGATTAAATATGAGTATCTGATGTTTCAGTCTGAAAAGAGCGCTGGGCAACTAAAGCCTATGTAAAAGTGATGTAGCAGGACAAGTCAATGCCAAAACAAGTAGCACTTGAGCTCCATCATGTGTGTGTGTGTGTTTGTGTGTATGTGTGTGTGTGTGTGTGTGTGTGTGTCTGCAGGTTAACACTGGGCAAATCCTTAAAATAAGAGCTGTGTGGCAGAGCGGCTGGTCACTTGACCTCTTGGTGTGCACTCGTTCTTTGGCGGGGCAGAACCAAGAACAGAGACCTGAATTGGCCCTTTAGCTGTCAATCAAGATTTGAACAATAACCAATCAGAGGAAGAATTAGTCACTGACAAGACACTCAACCCAAATGCAGCCTGACACGCTGTAGCACCTGACCCATCCTTGATGGGAATCAGATCGCTCAGGGCCTGCTGATTAGCCAGGGACCCTCAGAATTCTCCCACATTTACACACTCAGTGGAGAAAGAAGAGGGCTTTGGGTCTTGAGTCCCATGTGGACTGCTATGTATTTGAACCAAGTGGCAGCTGGAATCACTGTCATTTCACTGTTGTAGCTGTAAACCCCTGCAATATGTGTATGTTACTTTGAACAAAATGTGCCTGGAAAATGAACCAAAGCCCATTCCTGGAGAGTGACTGTGCCCTCTTTTAGCACACCTTATATGATCAAGCACACCTCTTCACAAACTCATTATAAAGCCCTTCAAGAGCGAAATTTAGTGTATTAGAAAATATGTTAGGGCAGCATATTAGAGGGAATACAGGGCAGTGACTGGGACTCAGTTTCACCACTCTAAATGATACTAAATAACTAAGTCATTTATGAAGTGCAGCTGTTCTGCCAGGCATCATTTGAATATGGTTTGGTTGAATCAGCAGATCTCGTAACAAAAAAGTAAGTAGGCTTGGGTAAAATTTACAATACTTGATTATGGGTCAAGCTTGATTGTGGTTAAACTCAACTTTAAAATTTGATGCAAGATAGTTCAACTTCAGAGCATGGTCATTAGTGTCTGGACAGAAGCCGAAAAGACCAATTTATCGATTCAAAAATTCCTAATATTCCTAATTTCTCAGCATTGTAGTCTCAGTAGACAACATTTAATTTGCATATAATGGCATCTGTGTGGTGCTTGTGAAAATCCTCGATGAAAAAGTCTGAAACGGTCTAATATAGGTGTCTAACTGCAACTCTAATGTATCACATATGGCCTCAGGATTAACCCTACGAGACCCCAAACTCAGACAGGAATGAGACCTGTGGTCCTGAAACTAGGATCTACTCTACAGTGAGTCTTTTCTAGCAGCTTGGACTTCTTAATTAAAGTGCAGAAATGAAAAGGGGTGCAGATAGAGCAGAGACCTAAAGAAATGAAAATGAGACGGGGTGCTCCAGACTGTCTGGGCTAGAGTGTGGGAGTGTGTCACCCTGTGCATGGGTGTGTTCTCATAGTGGGGGTGTCTGGGAATTGACTTGGGTATTAAACGACCTGATTGAGATTTCTCGCCACCCCTCTTCTGGCTATATGCATGTATGTGCACGTGCACACACACACACACAGTCGAGGATTGGCCACAGACTAGTTGAGGATATGGGACGCGCCACAGCCGCCACAGCAATTTTCTGTCACGGACTCACAAAGGGGAAGAGTCAAAGGTCAAATAAGTGTGCTGGGATGAGCTTTCTCATGCTAATGCCCGTACTCATGCATGCTCAGTTTGATGGCAGGGAGGTTTTGGGGTTCTCCGACTGCCCTGTGGTATGTTCCTCTAAGATCTGAAGTATGATAGTATGCCATGTCCAGCACCCATTTTATAAGCAGCAGAACCTAGTTGTTTATAATGAATAGATAATGGCTGATTTTCCACCTTGGTGAAAAATATCAGAATCAATTGATCAAATTTGATCTACACTTTTTGATTTAAAAATGCTTGATTCTCTTAATGTTAATGCATGGGAAATTGCATACAAATTATTATAATTTTTTCATTAGTATAAGTATTTATTCGATGCAAAACAGTTCTCGTCAGTCAAACAGATCTTAACAGTCTTATTAAAACCTTGGAGAAATAAACACAAGTCTTAGTTGTGTCTGCACTGAGGAAGTTTTTCATAATAACCAAAAATACCAAAAATACCAAAAATACCAAAAAACCTGCTTCAAATTTTAAGAGAGAATGCAGACAAAATGAACATTTTAATTAAAACAATGTTAAAATTATAGATATGATAAATGCACATTATATCTACATATACAGGGCCTAAAACCTCATGAAGGCTACAAATTTGGAGTATATTTTTTATGATCTGATAAAAGTACATACTCTGCTATAAGTAAGTATATTTGCTAGCCTAAAGGACAATTCTGTTCTGTCATCATAAATATGAATGCTCATATCTAACAATTAATGATAGCACCCATTTCATATAATTATAATAACAAGCTCTATAGTTTCTCGTATCTATTTCAGCCTCAAAGAAAATTACATGGAAAGGCTAAAGAGAGAACTTAAGATTTTAATTTCATCCAACTGACATATTAAATTGTCATTAGTTAGTCAGCCATAAAACTGCCTTCCATTTAGACTGTTATGATCAAAATATGATGACCAAAATTGGCATCATGCCATGATTGACCACCTTTCTCCTTGAATGGTGCTCCTTTTATTGTGCTGAAATGGATAGAACAACATTAAAATTACAATTTTATTATAATTTTTTATCTATCTATCTATCTATCTATCTATCTATCTATCTATCCATTCGCACCAACTGTGTGCATAACTATAAATGGAGTAAAGGAGAGTGAAAGAATCAGCTTTGGAGATTAACTCCTCCTCCGTCAGTGTAATTCCAGTCACATGCTAACAGAAAAGTAGGCCTAATAATTCAGTGTAAAAACGGTATGATAGGCGAATTATATGTTTTACATTCTTTGAAACAGTCATTAAGACTACAGAACAAACATACAAGCACTATTAATGCACACGAAATGCATAAAAAGACAGATCATAATTGTTGTGCACATTCTCTGTGCAATATTAATTTTTTCACAATGTCTGGAAATGTTTAATCTATAAAAATGATTTATCTGTATAATTTAGGTGTTTTTAACTGAACCACCCCCCCACACACACACACACACACGCACACACTGTTATATGTACGTTGCCATGTTGCCCATCTAAAGAGCACATCTTATTTTTATTCTAACTTCGTAAGTCTCTTGGTAGACTGCAGATTTTAGCGTTGAGGCTATAAGGCTGCTCATCTATACTTGTGACTTATGTTGTGAAATCAGAATTTTTCATGGGGATGAAGAAATGCCCTCATTAAACAAACGCAGAAGCCGAGAGCGCGAGGAGCAGTTCAAGCTGAATTATGTGACGTCATGCTCAATAAACAACAGGCAAGGGTTGTTGTTCAGCAATGTAGGCCAGGTTTACGAGCTCTTATAGATGTTCACTCATGCGCGAGGAACTTTATATTTAAATCCCAATTAAAAGGTGGGAAAAGAAGTCTGTAAGATCATTCTATATGTGCGCGTTCATATTTGCTGACCAATCACAAGCCAGCAAGCCAGGCACGTCATCTCTGTTATTGATTTGATGGTCACAAGGCAGGAAAAATCACAAATAGCCCACATTAGTAGTACAATAATTAGTATGTTTAGATAGGCTGTAAATAAAATGGAATAGGCAGCGAATACATTATTATTTATTAGCCTGTTCCTAATTGGTTTGAAAACGTTTAGGGCTGTGGTCTAATAGTTTAAGAATTGCAAAGTTCCAAATTATCATAACAAAATTTTTCATTTGCGCATTTATGTGTAATTAATAATCGGAGAATATGTATAGGAATATAATGAAACGAAATAAATTGCTTTAAAGAGTGGGGATTTTTCTGCCAGTCATGTAGGCTACCTACAATATTTGAATATCCCAGCTTAAATAGCCCCATGTACGGGAGCATGGCAGATAATGTGGCAGATCTAATCTACCTAATCAAACTTTATTTCTTTTACGCAGGAATTTAAATCAACGACACTGTAATCGTGGTTGTAAGTAACAATTATAACGTAACGCCAAAACGTCCAAAAATTGACTTTAAGTATTATTTTAGTTACTGTTATGCCGGGGCTCTTAAGGGTTTCTGGTCGAACCCTAAAAGACCAAACCGAAGGCAAATCGGATTTTCATTTGAACTGTTGAGATAATTCGCCACAACGTTAAAAATGAGCAAAAGGTGGCAGAATTAAAAACACTGGGTTTTTTTTTATGTCCCCCGAAAACTCAAATGCTTCTGTCATTGTTTAACCAATAAAAAAAGTCCTCTCACATAGAAACCCAGCAGAATCTCAAACACTGAATTAACTAGGCCTATTAGTGTTAATTTGTGTCCAACTGCATAAACATGGAAGTTAATTAAACACTGAGGTGTAAATATACAGTACTGTGCAAAAGTCAGAGAGGTCCCCTTTTGTTTATTCAGTTTTCAATCAAATGGCCATTCAGTAGGCTACTTATTGTTAATTCTTTGGTGGCAACCAATAATGATGGGAAAATGTATTTGACAGAAAATCACACAAAAGTCTTTAACACTAAGTACAGCATGAAATCTGTAAATATTTCATTTGTAATATTGAACTTTTGCTTCACCCGGCCGTTAATCCCATTCATCCAATTTCATCCAACCAGTACGTTACAGCTGTTGCATGCAAGTGGAGTTCATTTGCATAAATAAGTGATACAACTAGGACGCTTATAATGTAGGAGGATTCTGTGTTAATTGTATATTAAATTCACATTTACAGGATTATTGTCTGACACCAAAAAGGTAATAATGTGTTATTGCATGGCTGTTTGACTGAAAATGGAATAAATGTACTGTAACATTTTCCCATCATTATTGTTTCCCACCAAATAATTAACAATACGTAGCCTACTGAATGGCCATTTGATTGAAAACTGAATAAACAAAAGAGTGGTCATTAGACCAGTTCTTCTGCGAGTCTTTATTCATTTATTTATTTATTTATTTATTCATTTATTTATTTATATAAATATTTATTTATTTATTTATTCATTTATTTATTTATTTAAATATTTATTTATTTGAATATTTATTTATTTATTTATTTAAATATTTATTTATTTGAATATTTATTTATTTATTTATTTATCCTAAATGAAATGGTTTATCTCCACAAAGGTTGCTTTTAAATCAAGAATTTAAAATAAGCTACTTTGCCTGACTTTGCTTGACGCAGACACCCAAACACATATCAACACAGGCTGCCTTTCTGTGAAAATATGGCATGTCAGGATTTAAAATAGCAGCAACTTATAGCGAATACACGGTCCTTGATCGAAGTCCCGAATCACGGCCAGGCTTAAAGGTGATTTGTGCGGAGGAGAAGGATGCTGCAGCTTGTTGGTGGAAGACGAAACGGCGCTGAAGGCTGCGGGCTCGCCATCTTCACACCGGAGCTCTTGTCTACTGAAGGGCGCCTAACGAGAGACGACAAGCTAGTGTTGGAGTGACGATAAGTATTTGGCATGAAGTCGTGGGAAACTATAAACAAACAGCTGCCACCGGCATTTTTTGATGTTTCTCAACCCCTTTTAATGAATGCTTGTCCGCACGATAGGCCTGAATAGACGTTTTAGGGATTAGTAGACCGCTGCCATTAGGTTAGCCCTAAAATTTCCATAACACTGTTTTACAGGTTCATTTCGAAAGAAAACACACATTTTTTACAGTTTGTTATTTCAAGGATACCTAGCCCTAAGGCAAAGATATACTCTGATTGTCATTCAACACCTTTTATTTGAATGAAAGCAAATATAACTAACTGACTAGTTTCTCTTCTGTGGTCTATGGATTTACATAGAGAAAGTAATAATCACAGATAACCAATTATTACACTTAAAAGGTCTTCAGACATGGAGGACTTTATTATGTTTCTTATCATTTAGTCCATTTCGATGTCATTTTCCCAGCATAATCATAATCATCAACATTAATATAAAAAAAGAAATGTTAATAGTTGAGTGAAGGGCTTTGAATGTGTCAGTCAGTCAGCTTGAGAGAGTTTATTAAGGGATGTGTGAATGATGGGTGGTTAAGATATCCTTGGGGAATGGACATGGCCATAATTGGTCATAAGGTGGGTATTAAACATTGCAAATGTCCCCTGGGGTTCAGCCTCAGGGCAGAGGCCTCCCTCATCCTCACGGCCTGTTCGTCACTGCCTAACAAGGTCAAGCTTTCAATTAGTCTTAGGTCAGAGGCCAGAAGGATCACCACCAACATATGGCTGAATAGGCTCGGCAACAGGTCCATAGCACTCCTTTGACCTTTTGCTGGTTCCGTAATGAATGCAGTTTATTAATATTCATAATGATGTACAATAATAGTCATATTTGGACAGATCATTTTCTGTTAAAACACTACATTTCCCAGGTTTCAGAACATAATGACTCAAACATCAGAGATGACTGGTTTTTCTGGAATAATATTGATGACCTGATTTTGTAAAATAAAATAGAATTCCAGGAGATTTATGCATTTCTCAAGCTGACTTAGCTTACTTGAGGTAACAGCTGTAATTTCATTATTGAGAATTTAACACTGAAATAAAACTATTGCAAATCTGAAGCACTTACAATAATATGGAGCAGAAGTATGCTGAATGTAGCTTGATTTTCATCTCATGTCTTTGTCCACTTCTCCCAATTCCCAAAAATCCACATGGATATATTAACAACCCTTTGTTCTCCAGTGCTCCAAAATTACATCATTTGTTATTCATTTTAGCAATTTGTGTTTTTTGAGCAAGAAGTACTAAAGGACACAATTGAGCCAATGAAGCATATTCTCCGCATTCATTTCTCATTGAACGTTGACTGCCTGGACTTTCTTCCTTTGATTTCTTTCATTCTCTGCAGTATTTCTCAGATGGTAATAACAGACTTGTCCATCAAGTGTCCACACCCCTGGAGTTAATTGGTGCTACGTTTTTTCGGGCCAAGCTCTGAAGTTTGGGGCATCATTAGATCAGTGGTAGTTACCTCCCCACCTGCCTTCTCTCTGTCCCCCCTGCCAGGTCAGCCCTGCCCCCTCAATACCCTGCTCACCCCCTATGGACCCTTTGAAAAGGCCGACCTATATCTTTTCTCACTGAGGCTTTACCAGACCACTCTGAATGGACTCTACGTAATCTCCCATGGTTGTTTTTTACTTGTTAAATTATGCAGGGATACTTGAAGCAAAACATTAAATTTCCCAAAATCAGACAGGTCATAAGGCCTAAATTTAAACAGGTCATCATACATTCCACTTCAAATAATATAATTTATACATTTTTATTAGCTTACTAAAGCACAAACAAATATTAACACTACTGTAACCATTACTCATTCAGTTTTTAACTAAACCTGTTGTAAACAAAATCCAGGATCCAAATATTGATTTGGTTGTGCACTACCTTACATTATAGATTTGCTGTGTGCTGGTCAGAGAAAGGTCACAGTCAGTATTCATTGTTAAAAACTAACTGACCTTATATATGAAGCTGATTCTGAAGTATAATCTGAAGTGTAATCAAACGACTAAACCTTGTTTACACTTTATATACAGTGGGGTGCAAAAGTCTGAGACCACATTTAAAATCCACCACCATGTTTCACTGTTGTTTTGATCCCCTGTGGTATCAATCTCTCTTCTGTTCGTCTCCTTACATAAACCCTTCTGTTA
>JAOUQW010000042.1:18799612-18815697 GCA_028565825.1 Olivaichthys viedmensis | reverse complement strand
TGAAGTTGCTGTTCTCTCTCTCAGTGAACAAAGCTTTATGTATTGGGCTTCTGATGGTGTGCTCACTTTTGGTCTGCCTCATCGTGCTTTGGATACAACTGATCCAGTTTCGGCAAAGCGTTTAGAGTGCCATACATGCCATTCATGGCAATGAAAAAATCCCAGATTTTCAATGTGGTCTCAGACTTTTGGACCCCACTGTATGTGACAGCAGTGAACAACAGACTGAGACATGCCACCCAGAGAAGGTCGAGTTCCTTTTTTGAGCCTCTGGCTCCTCTCAAGGGTTCACCCTCATACCATTTTGGAGAGTTTTTTTGTTGCACTCTGTTTGCTCATTAGGAATCTGAACCAGGACATTTTCACAGCTGTTGGCACAATGTTTTTGTAAAAAATCTAATTGAATAAATTGATCTGAATTAAGAAATAGTCATGATGTTAATATTTGACTTCCCAATTCCGCTCTCTCTCATACTGATCCCTGCTAACTTGGGCCCTAATGCTCCTTTTATCGCTTCTATAGCTGAGGCCATGGCACATAAGAGCAAGCAGAAAAGCACAAAGGCCAAGGCTAATGAGACTTCAGCGTAATTGGCACAAACAAAATGCTTGGCATCTTTGGCCAAACATCTCTCTCTCTGTCTTTCTCTCTCTCTCCGTGACTCTCTCTCTGTCCTCTCTTCTCGCACTCTTTACTGGTCCCTTCCTCTGGGCCCATGGCTTCCTGGCACTGATGCCAGTCTCTGTGTGCCATCTCGGGAAGCAACGCATCCCCCTGCTGCTGATGGAGCCTTTGAGTCTGGAGAATGGGGGTATTGTGAGGAATTGTGGGTCATCGCTGGAGTGGGCGTCCGTTTGCTCATATGCAGGCCCCTCACACACACACGCAGAGAGAACTCAGAACAGAGTGCCAACAGCGGATCTCAAACTTCACAGCTTTAAAACGCCCCCTCGAAGGAGGTGACAGTGTGTGTGTGTGTGTAAGTTAGAGGGATGAGCAGATAAAGAACTGCATGGCATCATTGGAGATAGCATGTGTGTATGTATACAAAAGAGCATCAGTTAAATGGCTGGAGTTTCCCTCTGTGTGTGTGTGTGTGTGTGTGTGTGTGTGTGCGCGTGTGCGTGTGTGTGTGCGTGTGAACAAAAGAGTACTGGTTCTCTGACATTCTTGGAAGTTGTGCGAGTGTGAACAAAACAAAAAAGGGCACCTGAAGGGCATCGTTCAAGGTAGTGTGTGTGTGTGTGTGTGTGTGTGTGTGTGTGTGTGCGCATGTGCATGTGAACGACAGAACATGGCATTGCTGAATTTATTTATTAGGTAGCTACTAACATCACAGAAAATTTTGAATCCTTTGCTGGTTATATGGAGTAGCTTACGGAAATCAAATTTTCATGTGATAGAGGTTATATCCAAACATGATCAGAAATAGTTAAAGTCAGATTTATCAAGTGTTCCACAGCTATCCATAGTCGCTTATGGATTAGTGCAATTAGGGCGAGAGATGTTAATGGAACCTAATAAAACAGGACTGTAGGAGAAGAAAGGTTGGGCTCAGCTTTAGCTCTGTGATGCCACCTAGTTGTCTTAGATGGCTTTACACACTCCCACACATTCACTAAGCAGAAATGGCACATTGACATGCATGTTTCCGCTCATTTCGCCTATTTATTCTCGGCGTGCCTGGTGATCATTTTTTGACTGATGACACCCTTGTGCGGCCAGGAGCCTCTTAAACACTCCATGTCCTTCATTTGGTGTGGGAGAAGAGAGAGAAAGTAGAGCCCATGCTTTTCTGACTATGTCATCTATTAATTCACGGACAGACTGGCTCATCAACATGCAGCAGCCCCACTCTGCGCTCTCACTGTGCTGCCCTAAGACAAAAGAGTATTGTGCAGCCTTCTTCTGTTTTAATTACGATGAGAAGATGCAGAATGTGTGAATTGCTGCCTCTCTCTCTCTGTGTGTGTGTCTCGCTGTGCTGGTGTAAACTACAGTATGTGTGAATTTCCATGTGTGGGTGTGTTTTCACTGCATGTGTACAAGTGATTCTCATCTGTAAATTACTGGGTGTATATATTCCTGTGTGTATTTTTTTATTTCGTGTCTTACTAGTATGGAGGGGGCAGTGATGTGTATATGTGTGAGTGTTTGGAAAGGGGTGCAGCTGCGAATACATTTGTTGCTTGTTGCAATCATGGAAATTGGCATCCGATAAAGCACCAGCCACAAAGGCTGTTTGTGTTATAGGAGCGAAGAGGACTGTTGGAGAAAATAAGGGAAAGGTTGGGAGGGGTTATGGGGAATCGACAAGAGCAGGATTCCCATCAGAGTACTGGTGCCATCCCAGAATTCTTGACTCTATCCCTCCCTAATGCCCAATTCACACCCCTGGATGAAGCTCCCCCAGATTAGTAACCTGTTAACTGAGACAGATTCAGGATTTATCAATGCATTTTTATTTTGTTAAAATTACTGTGTATCTTTGTGGTGACGGAAAAAAGCAGAATAAGACGAGACTGGACTGGTGACATCCTCCAATAATTTTTAATTCCCTAATGTATATTCCTTATAGACACACTATGTATGGAAAAGTATCCTTATTGATTTGGCTCTGGTTTCACAGAAGTACTGAGGGTCAAAGGTTGCAAAATTTGAATATCACTCTTATAGCTTATATGGCCTTAATATTTTAATGGATGTTACACTACCAACCTGCCCTGAGCTCAATGTGCACAATCACTGCATTGCTCAACTAATTTTAAAATTCAGAGTCACCCCAAGGTAGCTCCAGACAATTTCTAGATTTATATCCATGCATGACAATTTAACATATTTCTGCAATATTATCCATAATATATACTAGGGGTGTAACAATATACCAGTATGATGGTATACTGTGATTTATACCTATTACTGTTATGCTATGCCAGTATAGATGATGTCTTCAATAAATTGTGCGACACAATTTTTAAAACAGCCTACTTTTTAAAGAACAAACATACCAGGCAAAATCAGAGCTCAACTGTACAAAACATATTCAAAAATATTCTAGCAATTCCACTAATCAAATAATTTAATACTTGCACTGTTGCATGAATATTATTTGTTGATGTCATCATATTTGTGTAGTATATTCTGGAAAGATTTAACCCCTTAAACTCTTAGGACTCATCAGCGGGTCCAGACTCTTCCTCACTCTTGCAATATATATTTCTTATTAGTTTCACTGTAGTTACAGAATAATTCATTGTTGTTATTGAACAATGTGCTTTAAAATAATAACTGAATAATAAGCCAGGGGCTAAAATACAGAGCGAGGGGGGGTGTTGTGTTTCCTAATTTGACACTTTCTCACACCTCGCTTATGCACACACGCGCGCGCACACACACACACACACACACTCTTCTGGACAGCAGCATGTGCAGTGCATATACTCTAGCACTCTCACATGCTCCTTCAACAGGACACACTCAATTAAGACTGCATGAAGAGTCACTCCACTTGACATGGCCTGACCTCTGACCTCAGGGTCATGCTCCCCACAATGCCAGGCCTGCGTGTGAATGTGTCTGGGTCAAGGGGGTTAGTCAACGCCTTTGTCCTTGCCATGTCCAGCCTGTTAACACTATAATGCTTTTTGTGGTTTTCCTGTTTAATAATTGCCCCAATGAGACTTCATATTCGGGGCGGGTTTAAGCAGTGGGTTCACCAAATATCAATGTTCATAAATGGAATCGGTGTGCAATGGTTAAGAAAATGTTGTTTACTGTTTAGAATTACATTAATTCATGTAGGTGTCATTACTTTAAAATTAGATATACGTTTTTTAGTGGTCACAAATGATTATAAAAAGCCCAGATTCCATTGTCTGCATTGTGACTTTACTCTTGTATTCAGTCAGGTATTTTCTGAATGAGGCACTTGCAATTTACTCCTCTTAGGAGAAGCAGGTGTAAATTGGACTGTCTCACACAAAAGCTCTCTTTGTATTGTGGTAGATTGCATTCAGGGGCTGAGAACAGCCCTGGACTATGTCAAGTGTAAAGTTCTCCTCTGCTCTTTTTGACAAGAAATGCACAGGGACAAAAAGTTCTGTGTGCATTGTCACAGGCCCATTACTTTTGTTGGCCTAGAATATTTCCTGAATATCCTTGTATTGCTAGAATATTTGTTGAATATATATGTGCAGTGCGTGTGTGTATTTATCAGGTGCACAAAGCCCTCCCAGTTGTTGTCTCTCAGCAGGCTGGTGAGGAACATGCGAAGGTTGCCTGGAGGAAGGACAGGAGCTGAAAGGGCTGGCAGCCCCCGGACACAGCCTGCCTGTAATCCTGTTAAAATGAGCTAAAGCAAGGCGCTCTCTTCACGCAGAGAGGCAGCAGCAGACGCCTTTACCCACTCCACACACTTCTACCGACTCATTCACATGGTGCTTTACGCCCTGCAGCAGGCCTTTTACAAGCACACACACACACACACACACAGAATCTACAATTGGGTCCACTTTAGGCTGATTTAGGATTTGTTTTAAATACACCAGCGCAAATAAAAAAAAGCCCAATACCCAATGTATGCTAAATATGACAAATCTCTCAAGTCAAAATTTCTTTTAACATCTGATTAAAATAGTATCACTATGTCACAAGTTCATTTCTAATTCGAAAGTTCCAAACCAACCAATTATGGAAATCGTTTTCCATTGGCCTTTTCATCATTGTGACTCTGATTAGATGATTAAGTACTTGACAGCCTTCACCCATTGTTCAGAACAGCTGCTCACCTGCCTGCATCTTAAAGCATGGGAAAACTCCGTGGCCCTGCTTCACGCCATCAAAACAGGACGAAACTAGACTCCAGGAATTAAAGGGGGGCGTTATTCCCACTCACATGGAGTACACAAGGTCCGGGCGCTTCCTGAAACACGGTATCAACATAAGAGATCCAGCTTTATGTGCGCCGTTTGATCCCAGAAAGTGAAACTGTGCTAATTACGAGGCGGAGACCATCTGCACTCGGTGTTCCCCAGTAATTGGAGGCGCCATTAAGTGTTCAGACGAATTAAAAAAATCCCCTGCCTTCACCAAGAGCTCCATGCAAATATTCAGATTATTGTTCATTAGCCATATCGAGTTATGTTGAACCTCATTCGAAACCAAAATATTGTTTTCCCTGTCTGACTAATACTAAACCAAGATAAAACAAAAGATGAAAGTTGCAAAAGAGTACAAGCAATTAAGTGGGGTTTTTTTTTTCTTCCCCCCTCAAAGTATTCAAATGCATGTTTATTAAGCAATTAGTATTACATAGATGTGTTTTTTTTTCTTCATGAAATTAATATTTCTTAAACGTTTCTGGGTAAATGAAAAAGAATAGGATTGACTTGCAAATTGTAAGATAAGACCACAAGTATGCACTGAGATATGGGCCGTGTTCGACTAACGTTAACTCCAAATACACCTGTCACGCCCATTACCATTCTGCTATTGCAGCTCAGTCAAAAGCGCCATGGCGCCATCTGGTGGTTGTACAGAATGAGTTCATTTCATTAAGGCATCGTGTTCATAACAGGGCGTGTCGGAAACGGGACGCTGCTGCCTTGCTGTCTATACATTATGACATAATAGGATTAAGTGTTGTAGGACGCAGCACTTTAATACACCTAAAGGAATTCGCAATAAGTCACGAGGTTGCCAAGTATCAACGCATGACACCTGTAGGTTAATTGCTGCCACCTGGTGGTCCTTTTGACTAACATTAGGCCTATCATTTAACCATTTGAGGCACATACCGAATCAAAGTAAAAAAAATAAATAAAATGATATAAGCATTGGAGATATCAAAATGATTATTCAGTGACATTAATGCTCATTTCTTGGTGCGGAGCAGTCCATTTATGCTGCCTTTGTTTAATACAACATTAGATTGGGAAATGGCTTGATGGCTTTCAAGCTTTTTGAGTATTACTTGAGCAGGCAGCAGTTTTCTGTTTCAGACACACCCATATCATAAGGTAGGTGGTTCATCAAATCAATAATCAGGATGAGCTCAGCGTTTACCACAGTAAGCATCTTAAATATAACATACTGTTACATTCTGGTGGGCACAGTCTTGTATTTTTTAAAGGTCAGTTGTTACAGTAAAACATTTTACATTTTTAAATGGGTGAAATACTACTATAAGCTAAATAAAGTTTATATTCTTCAAGACTTGACCAAATTGTTGAAACCACACACATTTATACAATATTCTGAATAGGGAAGTCTGTATAAAATTCATACCTCTTGAGTGGACCACAGATAATGCGGCAATGACACTCAGCTTTGAGTGTATACCCTGTGTGGTTTGGCAGGTAAATAAGTACACATGCACAGGCTTATGCGTGTGCACGCACACTCGCTCACAAAGGCAGGCATATAATTTAACCATTAAGTTTCTCCGACTCATCTGCTGTTTTTACTGTAGTCAGTTCATCATGACCCTCCTCTTCTCCAGGCAGCTGAGACAAAAAAAGACACAATATGGAATAATGCATGACATTTATGACAGGACTTCTCACTTGGTCTTATGCCATGTCTATGTCATCAGGTACATTCCTGAAAAAAATGACATCCTTTTGAACATCAACAAAGTTTACAGTTTGTTGTAGTGTATCTCCAATTATGTCTGTGTTGTAACTGACTTGTAACTGACTTTACTGCAATTGCATACAGTAACTGTTTCATAGCAAGTCCTTTACCTCCCAATAGATTCCATCCTCGAAGCAGAGAGTGTCAGGTGGGGCTCCATAAATAGGCAGCTTTAAAATGAATCCTGAGAACATACACAGCATATTATGAGCCCCACACACATTTTACAAGAAGCCTCTGCGTGCTGGTTAATAACAACCAATATAGGTACATAGCACTATAACCACTGTAACCACGTTATAACTCCAAGGTTACGGCAATGTCTGTAAAACACCTTTGAGAATAAAAATATTTTATGATCACACACATTTTACATCACAGAATATAACTACCTTTGTGAGATTATGGTTTTTCAATTTCATCGTGTAGTAGTACTGTCCCATTGTCTCTTACCAACGATTAGTCCGCCGATCAGGGCCATACCCAGAGTGACAGCCAGGGAGATGGCTTGCATTAAACCCTGACTGGATGCCTCACTGGGTGCTTTGGGCCCCTGGGAGATGTTAGGAAACACATCTTCCATCCTATGGAAAACATTAAAAAGAAGCAGTGTAAATTTGGACCTATAAATTTAGCCTAGCATCTGATCTCTTGAGGCAATAGGTGAACTCCAATGGGTCTGGAGGGTAATGGCACTGAACAAATATTAAAATGCTTTGTTCACTGAATAAATAAAATTTGCTATCTCTTTCTTCTAGTGTAGAGGTTAGAAGTGTCACAGTAATATTTAATACTTCAGTATTTTGGCTGTACTTTAATTGGATGCTTATGAGCGTGGCAAGCATAATAGATAGTAAAAAGAGTCCTCACCCATTGCCGTACACTGATGGGCTTGCTGCCGCAGCAGTAATGGCCCCAACAACAGCCCCCAGGACTCCAGGCATGCCATGTAGGTTATGAACACCACATGTATCTTGGATCTTCAGCTTTGACTCCAAAACAGGCTGCCAAAGACAGTACCAAAGATATGGAGAGCTGCAACACTAAGAACTGTGTGTGTGTGTGTGTGTGTGTGTGTGTGTGTATGTGCGCTTACTAATGCTTAAAGTTTTAACATGGTCTACAAGTGCTCTACTCACTGTCAGGTACTTGTACCCCAGCACTGAGATTGTTCCAGCCAGGAATCCCACTATCATGGAGCCAAATGGAGTCAGCATCATCTCACCAGCAGTTCCCACAGCAACACCACCTGCCAACGCTGCGTTCTGAATGTGCACCTAAAAGATCCACAAGATAAGATTAGTACTGTATATGGTGTATTTAAACACCATTACCCACCCCTCCAAACAGGTCATCTTCCTAAGTGATGTGGTATGTGGTTTGACGTCTCTACTCCTTTGGTGGCATTTTGAAATCACTTCATCTAAAAACGTTCCTCTTTAGATAGCAATCAACAAGTCTGGTCCTCAGGCTGACAATGAGGCACAAGGCATTCTAAAGATTACAACTGCCAATCACTGAGCTCAGCTGACAAAGAGTGCTGTGACGTAAATAACATAAATAAGTGAAATCTGGCAGTGGTAAATTAGGAATGTATTGTTACTGGGGAATGCTACAACAGTGTTTAAGCAAAGCATTCCGTCTATGTCTAATGTTAGATAAGACCAAGTCGCCAAGATTGTGGACTTTAAACATGGGAAAAAAAGTATTTAATCATAATATTTATTATTTTTAGTCTGTACCAGATGTCCTTCCTTATTTACAGTAGTTAGGAAAAATTAGTTTGCAACCAATACTGAACTATGAGCAGGGTTCATGTATTTGAAAGCCTATAGAAACAACGCACAGGTGATCCAACTAACCATCTAACTGTGCAGTCACTGTAAAATATAAACATGAAGACCTAGCAAATTCATGAAATGCTTTAACACAATTTGGCCACCTGGGGGTGCTCACCATGTCAAGTTTTCCTTCGTGGTTGACAAGGGCAGAGAAGCCATATGTGGCAAGAGTGCAGGCAGCCAGAGAGTAGTATGTGTTCAGGGCAGTACGATGCTGGTCATCTCCTGTAGCAGTGATTGCCGAGTTGAAGCTAGGCCAATACAGCCACAGGTAGATGGTACCTGAAGAGAGATAATCAGAAAGTGCATATAAATCTTTTGTTTGTGAGATGCAGGCAAAGTTCCTCTCTCTTTCTTTGTAATGGCACTTGCTTAAGAATCTTGGCTCATATGTATAAGTTCTGATTTAAAATCTGATTTTGTCTTTAGTATAGACAGAAATAGTATAGTGGCTGCCAAAAATGTGCTATGGCTTTGCTTTACTCCTAACAATTTAGCTGACTACATTCCATGTCACGTTTGGTTTAATTTTGAAAGTCATAAATAACTGAGAGAGTTATTCTACCACATAATGGACAGAGAGGTACTGATGTGTTCCTGCCTGTAGGCAAGTAATTTAACTAACCGATCATGGCAAAGAGGTCAGAGTGGTACACAGAGCTGTTCCTGTGCTTGCTCTTGTCCAGGTTGGGCCTGTACAGCACGCGTGTCACCATGAGCCCAAAGTACGCTCCAAAGGTATGGATAGTCATGGATCCTCCAGCGTCTTTTGCCTATAGGTATTATGAAATACATAGGCATTAAAAAAGTCTTTATCAAAGGGCCAAATTAACATAAAAAATGCAGTTTATATGATTTGTACTTTGATCAAAATTTATTACAAGATAACTGTCTAACATTATTTACATATCAATCGTTGAAAAAGTCCTTAAGTTGTTTTTATACAAATCCAACTGTCTGATTATGTGAAAACACCCAATGCCTAACTGTGTACGCCTTACAACTACAGGTATTCATGACTAACGCAGGTATTAACGCAACCTTCTCACAGAAAAACAGCTGTATTTCTGTGATTCCATTTGTGGGCTGTTATATGTTGCAATGTATGTTGCAATAACCAGTAAGAACTTCACAATCATAATAAAAAATTAAAGCAGTAACATTGCAAAGACACTAATGGTAAATTATTTTCCCCAGAACTTACAAGCACCAGGTATCATTTTTCTTTGCACAAAGGTAATCAAACATTCAAGCTACTTGAGGGTTTTAACTATTAGAGGATTGAGAGAATCAGAATTGACTCACTTCAAGAACAGAGAGGAGTATGTACTCGTTTACTGCAAACAATGAAACCTCAAATATGGCCATTGTCAGCATCTGGGCTGGGCTCGTCTTTCCCAACACAGCCCCAAATGAGATCAGCACTGAGCCAGTGCAGAAATCTGCATTGATCATGCTGCAGAAGAGAGTTAAATATATATATATATATATATATATATATATATATATACATGGGAAAGATAAAGAAAGAGCAACAAGAGAGAAGATAAATGCACACACAAACAATTAGGGACAATCTCCGCTTCTTACCTCTCCACTCCGACATGGATCTTGCCATGGTGCATGCCATGTAAGAAGCCCTGCATGAGTGTTGCCCACTGCAGAGAGAAGGCTGCGATGAGGAAGTTAAACCCAACACTGCTAAAGCCATAACGCTGCAGAAATGTCATAAGGAACCCGAAACCGATGAAGATCATGACATGTACATCCTGGAAACCTAAACAAACACGCACATACACACACACCTCAGCACCACAGTCAGTATATATATATACTGAATATATATTCAGCATTCTTTATATACACAACGCACCTGTTTATATGACTGGATGATTTGATAAGGTTATCTAAGGACATGCTGTTACCTAGAGTGCACTGAGCTTGGCACATGTGGGCATTTCTACTGGTGCCCCTTATTTCAGTCCTGCTCTGTGCCCATCTGCCCCACACTACTGACACAATCACGTGTTGTGCTGTTGCTAGGCAACTATCCGTTGACCCAGGCATCAATGAAAAGGGCAGAGTCCCAGATTCTCCAAACCCTCATTCTTCCTCTTTCACTGAGTTACTGTACGAGTTGTTACTGTGAGTGGCTGATACTGTGATGGTGGAGTTCCTTTAACTTATACATACGGACAATAAAACTTTACATTTTAAACTTTAAAAATTAGTTCTCTTGCATTAATTAGTGCTTATATGGTAAATGTTCTGATAAACATGGTATATTTTGTGGTAAAAGTTCTGGTAATGTGCTAACAGAAAGTAATTTGCTGAAATGATTTTAAATCCAATAGCAATTTAAAATAGCCAGGTACCAAGTGCTATAATTTTCTCAGGCAAACAATGACATTCAACTGATATAAGGGCCTATTTCTTTAATGTTCTTTGTCAGAACTGAGCCTTTACCTATAATATAGTATGGACACAAGCTATAAAGACACAATTCATTATTTGAAATGGGCAACCTGTTTTTATTGCATACCCATTTGTCTGTGGGAATGTTATTCTTTCTGGTTTGAAGTGTGGCCCTTGTGTAGCATGACTGATGACATTATAGACTGCAGATTCCCACCAAACCTGAAACATGCTGAAAAAACGAACTTTTAATTACAACTTTGGCAACCAGCCAGACCTAACTGAGCCATTTCATTGGTCTCATCGTTCAACCTCCCTCTCTCCCTCTTCGACAGTGTTATGCAGGTGTGTGTACACAGGGACGGGTGTCCTTCATGTATGAAGTTATAAGTCAAGACTAGCACAGGTGAACTTCTTAAGACACCTATACCTATCACAACACCCATCCGCAGAACCCAGCCCTCATCCATTATAGAGACAGCTTTACCAACTGTGAAAGATCCCCATTTAAATTTCATTAACAATGGATGTGACTTATTTCAATAGTAATTTTCAAATCACTTTTAACAGTACAGGCAGTTAAATTTGCTTTTCATTTTTATTGTAGTCTTTAAGGGTGCCAGTATTTATAGAAAAACTATACTTAAAATCATACATAGTTATGTTTTCTTAAAAAACATTAAACACAGGTTCAAGTACACATACCGTTGTGTTCCAATATAGTCTTTTACACCAACTGAAAACTGTAACATAGTTTTATAGGATGCCTTTAGGCAAATGTTTCTCACTAGGTTTCATGCCAACTTTCATCTGCTACATAAACTTTTGTTGTCCATTACAAAGCAAAATAATTATATTCTATGTAATTTGGAAGGATAATAACTACTGTTTTGCTTCTTAGTCTGGTCCTAACACATTTCTTCATTTCCTTTTTGGATGAGTTTGGATGAACCATTAAGGTTGTCAAAATTGAGACTTTGTACATAAAGTTGCTTTTTTTCTCTAATAAACTCATGGACTACAACACAGCAAAGACATCTGCATGCATAAACTGCACTGCACACACAAACCAGACAAACTAGTTTGACATATTCAAGATCCAACAAAGCATTTCGTCATGAATGCATGTGGCGTAATCTTGTGGAATGTAATTTCAATTGTACTTTTGCATTAAAATGTTAGTAGGTTGGCACAAAATGCTGGCACAATTGATTTTTTTCTGCTGGCTCCAACACCCATGATTAGCCAATACAGACATTCATTACATAATTACCCAATGCTTATGCAGTCAATTACACAATTTATTTCACTTGGAGTCCTGCAGAAAATTGAGGGGGGAAAAGAATAACTTCAGTGTAAAGAATCATAACGTTATAAAGCTCTTTCTAAGAGTTTAATGACTGTATCCTTACTGTCTTATATGTATGGAAACACATTTATAATGTCAAAACTGATTTGTAAAGGTGTGCTCTCACACACGCACTTACTGGGATAGCGATAGTAGAAATCGTTCTCGTAGTTGGTGTGTGCGTCTGTCTTGTTGTGCCACTTCTGGGCGCTAGTGTGTTCGTCATACTCCACAAGGACGCCAAAGAGGATGATGAGGATCACCTCCAACACGATGCACATCACCGGCAGTTTCAGTCGCATGCTTGTGGAATAGTCAGTCATGGTGAAACTTGGTGAACTCTCTTTCGCTCTCTCTTGGCGCCGTTTGTAGGAGAGTAACAGGTCGGTTTACACGAAGTCTTTACATCGTTGAGTTTAGCCTGGCCTCGGTGGGTCCCACCCACTTACGGGCTCTCAGTCCCACCCACTTTCACCTGGATGATTAATCTGACATTTGACATGTTTTAGTGTGTGTGTGTGTGTGTTATGTGCAGTATGTAGTATGTGCACTAAAGGAACATGTTAATAACTATAAGGCCCATAAGACTGCTGTTATTTGGAGGCACACGTGAATTATTTTATGCTGATCTTTTCTAGATATTCTCAGCATTCCACACATCTTACTCTTCAACATCAGATGGGATTAAAAAGTAATAGACCACTGTTCGGCTACAAAATCATAGGCCATTCTTTGGTAAGCTTCCAAGTGTGAAGGCTCAGTTTGACAGAAGACGAAATGAAACACAGGTCATTAAGAATCTGTAAGGTTTAGATGACATTGTTTGTTTTTTTTTAAATCATTGACATGTCTCATTTACATTTACAGCATTTAGCAGACGCCCTTATCCAGAGCGACTTACAGAAGTGCTGTGTAGTCTCCATCAAAAACATATCCTCACGCTAGTACAAATAGGGCACGGTCTAGTAGTACCATAAAGCTAGAACCCTGTTAGAGAGGAGTTAGTAAGAAGGTTAGTACAGCAAAGAAAGGAACAAGTGGAGTTTATTAGATTTTTTAAATTTAGTGCTCATTTAAGTGTGTAGTGAAGAGGTGGGTCTTTAGTCTTCATTTGAAGACAGCCAGTGACTCAGCTGTTCGGACAGTCAGGGGAAGTTCATTCCATCACCAGGGCACCAGAACAGAGAAGAGTTTTGATGCATGTCTCCCTTGTGTCTTGAGGGATGGTGGGTCAAGTCGAGCCATGCTAGTGGCTCGAAGAGAATGTGGTACAGAGCATGGTTTCATCATTTTGTCAATTATGACAATGGTTGTGATCGCATCTCATCTTTTTTTTTTTGGTTTCGCATGTAAAGATAGTATTAAGTTAAAATGCTTTACGATAAGGTACGAGCTGTCAAATACATTAAAAGAATGTATCACTTGTAAATTTACTTGTATGAGTATGCTACTCTGAAAAGATTTGTTGACGTTACACATGCATAATCTTGTGTAATGTAAAAAAGTAGTTTTTTTCACTGCAAACTAAAAAATTTATCTGAAAAAATATATCAGACCTAGTGAAATATGCTGAAGCAGCAGTATATTTGGCATAAATATATAGTACTGTGCAAAGGTACACAGTGCATGTGTCTTAGACACATGTAAATAAATTATGTAAAGCGAAAATGCTTTTAAAAATAATGAAATTAAATGCTCCCGAATAAAATGTAAAAAATACTATAAAAAGCAGTAAACAGTAAAAAACTGAAACAAATGCCTTTTTGGTGTGAGCAGCCTTTGCTTTTAAAATTGCATCAATTCTCTTAGGCACACTGTTATACAGTTTTATAAGGAAATCGGCTGTATACTTCAAAACCATTGTTGTATTTAGAAAGTCTCTTTTATTGAACTTTTCATACAGGATCTTATTTTTAAGGGCCAGATATTGGTGAACGCTAAAACAATATCCTGTCCATACTGAAAATTACAATATACCCCCACACCTGTGGGCCATGTGCTTACAAAATAGGTAACATGATAACTGGGTGCTCCATAGTATTTGCTAAACAGAGGGCAGTTAAACAGTGTGAAGGTCTGTGTTTGTCAGTGAAGTTCCTTATCTGTCATTATTATCAAAAAAGACATGGACATATATAGACAAGCTGCTTAACTGAAGTTTTCTACAAGGGCAAAATGTCTGCAAACAGATGCAAGGAGCAGGTCTGCTCTGAAATTATATAATTATGAAAATAATCTGGGAGAAAAAGTAATAGAGTGGTAAAATACATTCTAGAACAAATACCTTTGACATTTGGGACTATGCATGCAAGGCTGAGGAGAGAAATTACATGTTCCAACACATCTATCTCATGTGGGGTCTCTCCCCCCTCTCTCTATCTCTACCTCCATCTCTCCTCTGGCTCCTCTTTACCTTTAGAACTTGCTTTGCTTAAATGCTGTTATGGTTTCAAAGTTTTTCAGGCATTGATATCTGAGAGAAGTGTTTGTGTCTGCTGTATCTTAGTGTGAAAACTGAAAATACGTGTGGAGGGACAATTAATTGTAAAGATAGCAAAATGAAAAATAAATTGTTGTGTGAACTGTAAATAATTGGGCTTAGTTTTGACTGGTTTATTCCTGTAATATACATTACACTATAAAGTAAAGACCTTTGGCATTCACTGTGACATGTCTGTCCTCATAATGACTCAACTTTCTAAGAATGACCTTTGCAATGACAGGTGATTTTCACTTTAGCTATAGCTACTTGATGGCAAATGCCTCAGAATGTATTTATACCTTGATTAAAAATGCAATGTGTATCTAGATATATTATCTGGATAATCCAGTCTCTCTCTGGAATTTCAAATGCACTGTAATTCAAATGCATTCTCATTGTCTGCTCTCTGGCTGGGAGGGATGGCAATACACTTTCTCTGCTGTTGATCAAAAACCAGCCAATCATGGGTTCAAGCCTCACTGTTGACAGGCCCTTAACCTTCTCTGCTCTAGGGGCACCTTGAGCAAGGCACTTATCCTTCTCTGCTCCAGGGGCACTGTATCATGACCCGTCGCACTGGAAGAGCGCAGGACTGATCTGTGACGTTGCATGAGCAGCAGTTCGAAAAAATGCGACTGTAGGCTTCATGTGTCTCAGAGGAAGCACGTGTTAGCCCCACCCTCTCCGGTTGGTGGCTGTCATGTGATAGGAGAGAACTAGCTAGCTAGTGGGTGTGAATTGGCAATGACTAAAAATGGGGTAAAAATAAATAATAATTAAGTAGTGACCACCTTTGAAAGTGGTCTGCCTGATATGATCACATTGCAATAATTTTATGCGTTGTGTGTTTACACTTTGTGTTAACATATGTTGTGCCCTAACCAGATAAAAATCCAGATGCAAATCAATTTTTTAATGCAAAGGCCATTGAAGCATTGCAAGTATATGGCTTAAGGGAGAAACAAGACCCAGAAACAAAATCCAAACAGGTTTGACCCCATCTTTGCTCTAAAAGGATGCCTTTCTTTTTTGATAGACTGACAGATTTGTCAGTGTTCAAAGGAAAGATCTTCATTACGATCAGTAACTCTTGAATTGCTGTGTTCAACAACATGCTCCATCAAGTTCATTCATTCTTCAATCTGTACACAGGTCGAACAAAAGCAGACCATTCTGTTTACTTTATTAATCCTATAAGTCAGGGTTTGTTAGAGTTTATGTTTCCTCTACTCAAACATACAGTTGGGTCCAAAAGTCCATGTTTCACTGTTGTTATGATACACTGTGGAATCTCTCTTCTGTTTGTATCCTTACATAAACCCTTCTGTTACTGCCATAAATCTCAAACTTGGATTCATCAGTAAA
>JAOUQW010000042.1:18749919-18760650 GCA_028565825.1 Olivaichthys viedmensis | reverse complement strand
GCTGGGATATGCGAAGAATCAAATTTCACTGTACTGTACTTGTATATGTGACAATAAAGAAGCTTTCTTTCTTTCTTTATCATTCCGATAGTGTATTGTTTATTGTATTATTTCTTCTCAGGAGTTTTTCAGTGAGAACTTATGGGAGACACTGCCAGAAGGATGGCAGGAAGCTTTAAGAGACCTATCACCACCCCAGGTTGCAGAACTGCTGCTGGAAAAAGAGATCAAGAACAGAGTGCAAGTATAAACTACTCTTTCTTTTAGTAGCTTTCTTGGGACGACTTTAGCATATAATTAATTCTTCATGTAAATTACTCTACTTGTCTGTTCGAGGAGATATTGCGTTTAATTGATTTTTGAACATTTTTAGCTACCCCAATGTGTGGCCTCTATCTTTACTTGCACTACGGGCCACAGCTCACACACTGGCGTTTCCTCGGACGCCCCCAGCCCACCGGGCCAAGGACGCAGTGAAGCCGGACGAGTTCAACTCTAATAGCAGTCAGAGCTCTCTGCTTGGCCACATCTTCCGCAAACATGTAAAACCCAAGAAACAACATGAGATTCGCAAACTTGGGCTGGTAAGTTAGGCTGCAATACAGAGTTGATATGACCGTTTTAATTTACGTTCATTCACTGTGAGATCATGAACATAAATGTTTTGTTTTTTTCTCCCAGTTGGTTAAGCAGCTGTGTAACCAGACTCAGTGTAGCAGTGTGGTTGATGTTGGGTCTGGGCAGGTAAATTTCCTGTCACATTCTGGTTGATTTAGGGTGCTTTCACACCTACCTTGCTTTGTGCGGGCTAATCGACCCTTGTCTTGGTTTGTTTTGTTTTTACAGGTGTAAAAACTTGTACTTGGGTGTACACCAAACAATTGAACCATGGTTCATCAAAAATCAGGGGTCTCGGTCATCGTGCAAGGAAAACAAGATTCAATTAGTTACTTGTGGAAATACAATTTGATGATGGCCCACACCAAAATGACATGGTGAAACGGATTGAGCGCTTGTGTCACCGCGATAAAGTTTCATTTTTGATATTCGGTTTTGGATTTTATCTTCGATATTCGCACTGTGGTAGCCAATACAGACTTACAGATTCACAACAGTATGACCACAGAAAACGATGCACACCAACTGTTCTGCAGTCTCAGTGAAATTCAACATATGACTGTGTTCGTACTTGAAAATATTTCGACCACCTCTACATGCGGAAAAAATGCGTTTTCCCCCCCCTAAAGCACATGTAGATCAATAAATTACTTAATTTTAAGGAATATTTTATCATCCCAATGAACAATAGAAATGGGTCAAGAAAAATTTTAATAGCTCCATAAGTGCGTGTTAACACGTCAGGTAATATCTTACCTTTATTAACTGGTAGTTAACAAATATAGCATTCTATATTTTTTCCAATAAAAATGCACTAGCATGACCTACCTCTATGAAAACCAACAAGAAGTGTCCATCAAAGCACATCCCGCCAAATTCCTGACCAATCGAGAAACAAGAACGCATGCAAGCAATTTGGTGCGGTTGAAAATCATTGCAATGTAAAACAAAACGAACCAAATAAAAGAAAGAAACAATGTCACAAAAAGTCGAACTCTGGTGTGAAAACAGCCATAGAATGTTGTTTTTGTGGTTTTGACTCATACTTTTGGACTGTTAGGAACTCAGCTAACCACCTTATTTCATCAAAGGGCCATTTGACCCGGTTCCTGTCCTTTGGACTTGGTCTGGATGTTACTGCTGTTGAGGCTGATCCCAACCTAGTTTCCATGGCCTCTACATTTGATGGACAGCTCCTGTCGACTCTGGCCAAAGAGAGTCGGAAGGTATTTTTAATCAGCACATTCTATTTGCTTGTGGTTTATTCTAACAATTCCTTGGTAAAACAGAGGGAAATAAACTGTAAACATAAACTGTGACCTCATTTCTATTATTATTTTAAAAAAATGTCTTTTAATTTTTTTAGTCAGGCATCCCTCAGCTCTCTCACACAGCATCTGATCCTGCACCTCTGCATGTAGTTGGCTGGGTCAACCCCAGAGACGCCTGGGAGATCTTCCTTCAGCAGCTCAGGAAGAGGGAGAAAGACAGTGAAAGTTACCCAGGCACGGCGCGACCATGTAAAAAGAGACAGCAGGTATCGATGTCATCAGGCAAGGAATGTGATCTTGAAACGGAGCTCGATCATGGAAGCCGACAGTTGTGCACGGGGGAATGCAGCTCGGTAGCTGATGCTGATGAGAGTCCAGCCAGGTCTCTTCTTCAGCAACATGAAAGGGAAAACTCTGACTGTATAGCCATGTCAAACACTGTGACCGCAGAACCTCACTTTCAAGCTGGTTTTGGATGGACTTCATCCATGCATTCTGAGGTCCGTTCCAATATTAAAGAACCTATCTGCTCAGATTTTGTTCTGACTGGACTTCATGCTTGTGGTGACCTGAGTGCTACTCTCCTTCGCCATTTTGCTAACTGCCCCCATGTTCGTGGAATCACCTCTGTAGCATGCTGCTATATGAAAATCACTACCAAGGAGAACCCCACTCCTCCTGGAGTCATCCTGCCACCTCTGCCTGATAACACAAAGGAAGTATTACAATCAGAATATGGCTACCCAATGAGTGAGTGGGTGAGAGGGTTGCCTAGACACCAGCTGTCCTATAAAGCTCGTGAGGGGGCGTGCCATGCAATAGAGGACTATCTCCATAGGTTGAGAGAGGAGAGCTCATTGCTGAAAACGCATTGCTACAGAGCAGCCCTGGAGAGCATCATCAGAGCAGAGAGGCCTCAGATGTGCAGAGCAGGGATCCAGACGATTAAAAAAGCCCATATGCTGCCATTCGCAGAGTCAGTATCACTCAAACATCATTATAACCATTACAGAGTTGTTTCGTAAGAAAGGACTTGTGCTAGAACCTTGAAGACGTTTTGCCACTCATCTTGGGGGGGCTTCATCAGTTCTACCTCTCAGAGGTCCCTCAGCAAAACGTCTTCGGAGATTGTACCACAAATCCAGTGGCCTTGACTGATTACTAAAAGAACCAAAATGAGGACGATGACTGAAACCCTTCACAGACGTATCACCTCAGAAATGGTGGTGCTTTGTTTTGGGCTAAATATGATTTTGCAAGGCGTAAAGTTTAGTATTCTGTCTCTGAGAAACCACTCCACAATATTTTATTGTCTCAGTTTTTCCTTTCTCTTTGTTTTTGTAGGTATGCCCGCCTGGGGCTCACTCGTGTTGGCTTGCCTGCTGACCTGACCTTTGATCCTGTCAGTGTGGAAGCCATGCTGGAGCAGCAGGGCAGAGTGGTGGTGTATTTCAGCCTGGCCCTGCTGCTGGCTCCAGTTGTGGAGACTCTGGTTCTGCTAGACAGAATGCTGTTCCTGCAGGAGAGAGGTGAGCATTTAGGACAGATGGGGGCTTGAGTTAACTAGTTCAGTTTAAAATATCCTTCTGATGAATACTAACTTTGCTCAACTCTAATCATTGTTTTTGTACTTTAAATTGAGTACTAACCTAGATTTCTAGTTTATTATTCTTTTTGTTTGTTTGTCTTTTTAACCCCATTTTCTCACCAATTGGGTCATTGCCAATTCCTGCGCACTAGTTAGTTCTCCCCTATCGCACGACGGCTACCAACCAGGGGGGGTGAGTGCTAACACATGCTTCCTGATGATACCAGCCACCGCATCTTTTCGAACTGCTGCTCTTGCAGTGTTGCAGGGCAACTGAACACACTCAGAGGAAAGCACCAACTGCCTTCTTCTGTATACATGAACTCGCAGATGCCCACGATTGACTAGTGTCGCTCTGATTGACAGGGGAGAGATAGCAATGCCATCCTTCCCACCCAGAGAGCAGGGACAATTATGCTCTTTTACTATTGTGGATTAGATGATCAATTGGCTGCATTTATCACATTATTTTTGTAACTGTAGATCTTTTCATGCTGCTTTGAATTACTATATTTTTTCCATTATTTACACATCTGACATAACTGGCTAAATGTGTCCACTCCGTATATGTTTTATTGATTTACTCGGTGGCATGTGTCTGTGTCTAGCTAATGCATAGAAATGTTCTCAGGTTTTCAGAGCCAGCTGGTTCCACTGTTTGATCCAGCACTTTCACCCAGAAACCTTGTGCTGGTGGCGAAGAAACCAAAAGCAGATGGAGAAGGGGCTCATTAGTGGAACAATTCAAAACCAGTCTTCTGCAGTTAATGTCCACAACCACCAGATTGGATTTGTTTTAAAAGGAAAGTGCACTGAATGGATTCAATTGTGTTTATTAGTGAATTTTAAGTCACTATTTAATCCTGCTGACAAGTACGGAACTTAATATAACAGTGGAAATTCTTAATAACAGGGAAAGTACTTATTTAAAACTTTTTTAAAAAGGCCTAATCAGTGTCCAGAAAACTGAAATCTCCCTATATTTTATGTCTAAATTGCATCTGGCATGGATATTATTGCTATCATTTAAAAAAATAATTATTATTTTTATTTATTTATTTTAAATACATGAATGTTTCTCTGTGTGTCTGTTGTCTTATTAGCAAGTATTTAAGATAAACTACACAAAATTAATCAGTCCTTGCCCCACAAAGGAACTTGTATAGATCCCAACAGTTATTTCATAGTTACCAGAGTGAATGTGTTATACAGGCTGTTTTACATTAATTACTCTGATTAATTACCAGCCTTGATACACAATTAATGTACTGGAAGTACTTAAGCCATTATGTGTGTATTCGATTACATTAGAACTGCTGAGTGGGTGGCCTTTGACTAGTGTGCTGCCCTCAGACCGAATAGTATTAATGAAGGTATCAGGGCTCGGGATCTCTGGTGCATCTCATAAAACATTTAGAATGGCACAGATATGAACCTACTGTAACATTTTAGTCAGATTCAAAGATAGGAGCAGCTTAACTGAACAAGAGGAAGAAGATGCATTTAATAAACTGCTTTCTTAGCCTTTTTTCAGTTTCTAAAGAATTTGGGTATCAAAAAATGCTAATCCATTGTTCTCACACTTCACAGAAGCCTGCCAATATGCATGCCAGGGGTGTCATAAGCAGTTGTATATAAAAAAAAAATCTAGGGTCCTAAATTCATGCTGAAACTGAAGGTGATATTCTGCTTATATGTTATGCTCGTGCCATGGCTTGAAAGCTATACAGTATATAAACACTGTAGTTGTGTAGCAAAACACCTGTGAGTGAACTGATGCACTCCAAAATTGGTGACGGCACCATGTCAAACTCTCAGAAACACTATTCGGTAAAGCAGTGTTTTATTACTAAAACATCTGCAATGTTTCATCATTCCCTGATCTCACATCAGCAGCTAATACATTTTATATTACCCACTCTGGAAGCCATTTCACCTGTAGATGACAAGGGTGAAGAAAATTGTATCTATAACCCCCTCAGCTGCTCTTCAGCAACTGCTTATCTAAATGCTCAGCTTGTTAATAGTACTTTCTGAATCTCAGATCAAAGCTTTATTTAGTTGCCTTCAATTTTATGTGCACTTGCAGGCATTTAACTAGCAAGGTGCATTCTTGGGTCAAAACTGAATATCATCCCACATGTTTGCACCTTTCCTTGGTGAACAAAACAGACCAACCTGCTTCCACAATTTAAAGGTTGTGCAGCAGGGCCTTTCAAAAGCAGAAAATGAACCGTTTTAAGATTAATGTTGAACAGCTTAAATGAAAAAAGTACAACAGGTCACATTAAAATTTTTATAAGTAAAGAATGATCAAGTATGATACATTAGTACAGTACATTGTTTATGCACAGAAAATCTAGATGACGACCTGAACAGACATCAGTTTTTCATACATTCAACAAAGAAATCGTTACATGCCACAGTGAGTGCTGCCACCAGAACTACAAATTCATGGAAGTCCACCTCCCCATCTCGATTCTGATCCAGATCGGATATTATCTTCTCCACAACCAGTGGATCTTTACTTGCCTAGAATGAAATGGAGTGCATGAGTCTCAGGCTTGTATTTAATACCAATACTAACCGGATTTAAATATGGTAGTTTAGGCAATTATTATTATTATTTTTTATCAAAAGCCTGAACCATTCATTTGGTTCCAGAAAGCTGGACAAAATCATTGGAAAATAAACTCACAGCTAAGAAAACACTTAGTTCTCCTTGTAGAAGACTCTTTAGCTCAGTTTTACTCAGTTTGTGTTTGTCCCCCTCCTTGGAAGAGTACGTGTGGAACACTTTGATAAGTGTCTCCATTGCATTTTCCAACTGAGATGCCATGTTTTCTACAGTGGTGACCTGCATAGAACATTAAAGGTTAAAAACCAATGAGACCTTGAAGTTATTCCACATAAACTTCTTTCTGTAGCCACTTTAACGCACCACCCCTTTATAAGCAACACTCTAGGCTCAAGAATAATAAAGACACTTAAAAGAAAAACCTTTAAAAATTTCTCATTCATTTAGGCACATTGGTCCACTATGTCTTTTAATCTTTGATGCGATTCTTGTCCCTGGCAAACAAAACTATGAGACAAAAATATGTCTTTGTTGAAATCTGTCCATCTTTACATTTGATCAGAAAATACAAAAAGGAGACAGCTGTGTTATGTTACGAATGGGACAGCCTTTATTTGAGTGTGTAAACACTGCCTAAAAATGATTTCTACCTGGGTAGCTGCCTCCTGAATGGAACACAAGGATAGTTCACAATAACATTACCATATGTTTAATTATCACAATATTATCAGATTACAGATTATTGACAAATGTCTAGTCCCAGTAGACTGATGTTCAGGGGGAATAGGAGACCAGAATTCATTAAGTATTTAACAAGTCTTTTGTCTGCAGTTTAACAGGTTGAGAATGACCATCTAAAATTAAAGATGTGGACTTATGTGCTCCTTCTAGGACCTAATCAGGCTAAGGCTTTTGTAGAAGGATATCCAAGCTAGTGTAGCCCAATTTAAATATAACAAAAAAGATTTGACTATCATCTAGACAACTCTAATTTTTATTAGAGGAAAACTACCCACAATTGTGCAGGCTCCCATATAACCCACACCTAATTTACTTTAATTTGAGCAATATCTTAGCCATGGATTTTGCTTACACTAGGATACATTACATTTTTAGTAATAAACAACCAGCAGTATTGTGTTTAATTGTATAGCAAAATTCCAACCACTAAACTTGCATCCTATAAAAAGTTTGTGAAAGGCAATGCCAAATACATAGAATGAATGCTATGCAATTTTATTTGTAATTAACTTTTGCTCCTTGTTCTCATGTGATTCTAATCAATTTCAGATTGGTTAGCCTACATTTTTAGCTAACTTAATCTGGTCACTTCAATTAGCTAAATAAATTGAGAAATTAGTTCTTACCGAGAACAGGAAAGCTGAAGTTGACACCCGAGGAAATCCAGTCTCCACTTTCTCTTAAATGGCAATGGTTCACCTGCAGTGCACCTTCACCATAGCTCCTTACAAGACTAAGCACCTCCTACTTCCCAGTGATAATTAAATAATTAGATTGGCTGCATACCACTGTACTAAAATATTTATACTAAAATAGTATCAGTAGGCCTTAGCTACAGTCAAAACAGCAGCCTATACTACCACACTAATTAGTAGTCTATCGCATTGGTATAAATAGACCTTGGCCTTCACATGGTCAGGTATTAAATAATGTAACGAATAGTAAAAGGGTACTTTTATATAAAAAAAAGGATACAGCTGTACTACATAGTACATTAAATAGTGCAAATGGACTTTGAGTCAGTCCAAAACCATACACCATCAGACTAAATAGTATACCAAATGCATACATGACTCAGTCCAAGAAATTAAGCAATCAGACCCGCTTCCCTATGTGAAGCACCTCATGAACCTGGCTTTGTAACTCACTTGCCTCTTATATACTCACACACATTTAGCAAGCTGAAGATTCTACAGAAGGGGGAGCCATTACTACTCAAGTAGCCATTGTTGGTCTTCATCACTGTAAGTGAGGAAACTGGCATGAATCTACACCAGAGGGATTTCATGAAGGTATGTATTGTAGGCATGTGCACAGAGGCTGAAAACACCATGCTAAAGCAGGGTCCCCATCACTAAAATATCTGGAGATGTTTCATCACCTTGATCTCATATTTTGGAAGGTTTTTAGCCTCGAGAAGGCACCTGTGGTCAAGAAAATGGTATCGACAACCCCATCAGCTGCAATACAACTGCTTTTCTAAATGCTCACACGGAGCCTGTTAATAGTACATGTCAAATTCAATCTTTTAGTTGCGTTTAATTTGACCTGCACCCAACTAGCCAAAGTGCATTCTAAAAGCAATGGCAAACTGGATTCACTATATGGTAGTCAAAAATGATAACGTCATTATGGCACCTTTCCTTGGTGGATTAAAAACAGACCATACTGCTTCCATAAAAGTAGTCATATATAGGGTTGTGCAACAAGACCGTTCAAAAGGCAGAAAATGTTTTAAATAAATAAAAGTACAAAGATTTTTGTTTTTAGACAAAAATAAATGGTCAAGAGCTCAGTACAATACATTTTATTAATGCACAGAAGAGAAAGTGTAGGTGACGATCTGAACAGACATCAGTTTTTCATACACTCAACAAAAAAATCATTACATGCCACAGTGAGTGCTGCCACCAGAACTACAAATTCCTGGAAGTCCACCTCCCCATCTCGGTTCTCATCCAGATCAGACATGATCTTCTCCACAACCAGTGGATCTTTGCTTGCCTGGAATGAGAGTGCAGGAGTCTCAGGCTTGTATTTAAAACAAACATTGGCCAACAATATTGTCAAATATGGTTCCCAAGGAATTTTCCACAGATTGTAGCAAGAGTCTGAAAGCGTTAATTTGGAAAATAAAATAAATAAATATAAAAAATGGAAAATTAACTCACAGCCAAGAAGTCACCCAGTTCTCCTTGTAGAAGACTCTTTAGCTCAGCTTTACTCAGTTTGTATCTGTCCCCCTCCTTGGAAGAGTACGTGTGGAACACTTTGATAAGATTGTCCATTGCACTTTCCAACTGAGAAACCATATTTTGTACAGTGATGACCTGTGTAGAACATTAAAAGACCAATCAAGTCATTCCACATGAACTTCATTGCATAGCCAAATTAATGCACCACACATTTGTTAACTCTCTAGGCCCAGAAACGCAACAAGGCAAGAACTTCGTGGTATTTAAAATTGATAGTTTTCAAAGATTCTCCAGCAGTCACTCCTCTGAGAATAAGATATTTTGTTACTCCATTACCCTCTCCTTCTTCCAATCATGAACACCTACTGACCCCTTAACTCCCTCCGATCCACAGACTACAGAGGGATCCGGTGTCTCAGGGGTAACAAGTTGTTTGGCCCCAGTAGACTGATGATGTTCAGAGGAAATAGGAGGACTGACATGCATGAAATATTTAACTAGTCTTTTGTCTGCCGCTTAACAGGTTGAGAATGAACATCTGAAATTAAGCTATGAGCTTAATGTGCACAAATAAAATTCAGATTTTGGTAGGCCCATCATTCTGATACAGAAGGATCTCTAAGCTGATGTAACCCAACTTGTACTTGAATAAAAGGAAGATTTGACCAACATCCACACACAACTATTTTTAGTAGAGTAAAAATTCCCACAGCTGTGCAAGATGCCATATACCCAATTTAGTTTGATTTGAGAATCATCTTGTATTTTGCTTTTTAGGCTACATTAAATCTTTAGTAGTGCACAGCCAACAGTATTGTGTAGTTTAATTACATTTAACTCGCAACAAAGTGTTAGGTCAACCCATGTCATATTGGTTAGCCTACATCTTATCAAACTTCCCCTAGACTAAATGTCGTTTCTGATCGTTGCCATCAAGTTAACTCAACAAATTGGGAAACGAATCATCTTACCGAAACCGGGAAAGCTGCAGTTGACACCTGAAGAGATCCACTGTCTCCCCTTTCTCACGCATTAAATGGAAGTGGTTCACCTGCGCGCTCTAATTAAAGCTTTTTGTAGGACCCCACCGCCCCCCCTTAGGCTAGGCCCGCCCAAATGAAAAAAGAATCAAACTAAATAATAATTAACTCAATAAATAAAGTAATGAATAATTATATTTTCAAAAGTCACAAAATGAAGCTTGTGTATGTATTTTGGTTTTATGTGTCTCGTTATTTATTAATTCAGTATTTATCAGTATTTATCTATGTATTCATGGATGTGCATTCTACGTACACACGTACTCATTTATGTATTGATTTCAATAATTGAATAAATAGGATTCTATTGTTTTTAATATATTATTTAATTTGAGTTTATATTTATTTATGTTATTTTCAATTTATGAGGAACTTAAAAATGGTTTTCTCTATTCATTTATTTCTTTATGCGTTCATTTTTGTATTGATTAATTTCCACATTTTTTCGTCCATATGATAATGAGATGAGGGGGTGTTTCACATTCAGGCATTGCAGTGACGACCTTAAACAGTGGTTTTCAACCTTTGGTCTGAGGCCACCCAGTGAGCCATGGTGGTACTGCAAGAAAAATACAGTGAAATATATATATGTACATATATATATATATATATATATATATATATATATATATACACACACACACACACACACACACACACACCCAGCGCATTATTATAAACTCTACACATACACTGTATA